>PVLD010015463.1:14343-48521 GCA_004027595.1 Dinomys branickii | reverse complement strand
GTGTCAGCTCTGATTATCGTTAATGAGCATTACACAACATATCCTGTATCTGCCCATGGATGACATACACTCAGTGTGACATGCACGTCTCCATCAGGGCAGGAGGTGGGCAAGGCAGTGGTTTCCTCTCCCCCATTTGCTTTCCCATTTCTCAAGGTCAGCCTGCACCCCCTTCCTCATATGGCTGCAGCCGCTTCTCAGCCAACGGCCTCTGTGGCTTCCTGACCTGGTTGTTCGTGCACAGCACCCTCTCCAGCAGCCCTGGTCTGTGCCATCCTGCCCGGCCACCTGCCCCACACCAGAGTCCCCATTGAGCTCCCCGTGTCCCTGCAACCCAGCTGGGGAGATGGCAGAGCCCGGCAAGGCCTTCCCAGAGCCCAGGGTTCCTGGGGGCATCAGGGTCCCCTCTCCTCGCCTCTGCCCAGCCTCTCCCACTCCAGCTGTGTTCTGCACCCTGGCGGCTCCCAGCCAGCACTCACCTGAGGGGTGCTCGGGGTTCCCATCGGACATGGGGGAGCCCTCCTCCGGGTGCCGGTGGTCCAGGTGGGCGCTCTTGTAGTGCGCCTGGATGGCAGCAGCCCCTCCTTGCTCGGCCTCCCCACCCGGGCACTCGGCCTCCCCCTGGGCCGCCTTCCCGTTCTTCCGCCGCCGGGGCTGGTACTTGTAGTCCGGGTGGTCCTTCTTGTGCTGCATCCGGAGCCGCTCGGCCTCCTCAATGAAGGGCCGCTTGTCACTCTCATTCAGCAGCCTGGGATGGGTGGCAGGGAGGACATCAGAGCTGGTGTGAATGCCAGGGCACCCCACTGGCCTCCCTCCGAGTGTCAGCCCTGCAAGCCAGGAGGCCCCAGAGGACCCCAGACGGACAGAGGGCCAGTGGGGGCTGTGCCTTGTGCTTATGGACTGGAAGATATGCACCCCAGAGGGCTGGGATCTCTGCCCCCAAATCTCTCAGGGGCTGGAGGGTGAGAGGAGTCAGGCCCCCGTCATGGGTTTAGAAGTAGACACAGAAGTTACAAGGGGCAGGTATGAGTTCAAGGAAAGGAAAAACGTTCTCCTTACCAAAGCTGTCTGCAAGTGGAACTAGCTGCCTCGTTAGGGGGTGAGCTCCCTGGGGCTGGAGGTGTGCAAGCAGAGAAGCAGCTGCTGGGGAATGAGACCGGTCTCTGCTACTTACTAGCTGTGTGTGTGACCATGAGCAAGTTACTTCTCTGAGCCTGAGTTTCTTCACCTATAAAATGAGGATGATAATGTCTACTTCACTGGGGTGTGGGGCCCCCTGAGAAACAGGTGCTATTCTAGTGCCATTGGGCTGGGGGTATTGGACAGGAAGACCTAGGAGTGGCCCCCGAATTGAGGATAGCGATTTTGTGAGCTCCAGTGAGGTGGGACGGAGTGGGGCTGGGTGTGTGTTCCTCTCATTGTGGGGGGGCAGGCACTGTCTCCTGTATTCTATCCCGGGACTGACGAAGGGGCAGAGGGAGCTTGAGTCTCCTCCCGGTCCTGGGACAGTCCCTGAGGGAGACCCCCGCTTTGGGTCTCCATCGTAGGCCCTGAAGGTGGACATAGCCCCTGCTGGCATCTTGGTCAGCTGGGTGGCCCTTTGGAGAAAGCTCAGCCCATAGAGGGAGGGTTGTGGCCCTGCTCCTGGGACCCCAGCCTTAGGCCAGGTTTGAAGTATGTTCCCCAGGGAGAAGAGGGTCTTTTGCAGGGGTCTTGAGGCAAGGCATACAGATTCCTGGGCTCCCTGACAGAGAGCCCAGCAATGCCCTGTGGCAGTGGCCTGATCCTGGGGGGGGGAGCATTCTCCAGCTGCCCCACCCCTATGCCCAGTGGCCCTCTCCCCCAGACAGCAGAGGCGGCCGGCTTGGACAGGACTGGGAGGGGGTGGTCATACCAGGCGCCTCCTCGCCGGCCCAGCATTCCTCTGCAGCTTAGCCTCCCTGCCTGCCCTCTGCCTCCACCCAGCTTTCTCCAAAGGGCCATCCAGCTGAGCAAGATGCCAGCAGGGGCTATGTCCACCTTCAGGGCCTACAATGGAGACCCAAAGCAGGGTGAGGAGTCAGGGGCCCAGATACAGGTGCCTGTCCTGGGGAAAACCACAGGGCACAGCACAGGCCCCCATGCTGGGGTGGCTGCTGACCCCGAGCTGGCTTCCTGACCTTGACCCTTCCCAGGGCCCCCTGCCCAGCTAGCAACCAGCAATCCGCAAGAAAGTGGTAGGGGTGGTGTTGTGTCTGTGTGTGCGCGCGCGTGCGCACGTACATGCATGCATAGAGTAGCAGGAGGGCACATTAAACACTCCGTCCATCCCACCGTCGCCTCTCTAGCTAGTTCTCACCAGAGCTGCGACCCTAACAGGAACCTAACCCAGGGCCCAAAGCCACCCCACCTACAACCCAAACCTCAGCCCTACTCAGCAGCTGCAGCTGCAACCTTACCTCCGCCTCAACCCCAACTCTGTGCACTCGTCTCTCCTCACCGCATCCCACCCACCCCACAGGGAACCCTGACTCCTGCCAGCAGCCCCTGGCATCGCCGCCCCTCACAGACACCCCAGTGCAGTTCTCATTTGCCTCTCCTCCGGGTCCAGGTCAGAATGGGTGGAGAGGGGCTGGTTCTCCAGCCAAATTGGAAACCCCAGCGGGGGCTCCCTGTGGGGCACTAGCTGCTGCCATGTGTGTCCTTCTGTCAGGCCAGTGGCACACTATGACTACCTGAGGACGGGGCCTGTGGGCCTGACTGGGGGCGGGGGGCTGGCTGAGTGCCACCACACGGGGAAGGCTCCAGTCTGCAGCCTCTTCCCAGTTTCCCGGCGCTGGTGCTGCTTTCCAGGCGGTTGGCTGACCCCCACCACCTGCGGGATCGGCATCCAGCGTTCCTCCCGGGTGGCACCGGAGGTCAGGGTGCCTGGCGGTGCTCACACAGCCACTTAGCTCTGCACTGCGATGCTCTGGCCCCAGCCTGCATGCAGCACTCCCCAGGCTGCTGGCCTGACCATGCAGTTTTAGAAGCCACTTTCCCCACTTTCGTGATGGCCCAGGGTCAGAGCTTGGGAGGAGGTGTTCGGGAGAAGCCCCTGGAGTGACTTGGCCAGCCAGCCCCCATCCCAGAATCTCTTAGCTACAGCCTTGGGCCCTTGTCACTGTCCTGTCACTTGCGCCCTTGGGCTGGGTCCTCAGCCAGCAGGGCCTGCTCTGCTGACCGCCCTGTCCAGGAGCAGCCCTTTGGGCACCCCAAGTGGTGGCCAGGAGCAAGTCCTCTTGATTGGGTCCAAATCCATGGTTCCACAATAGGGGAACTGGGACAGGCACAATAGAAGGCCCATCCTAAAGCCTCAGCAGTGCAAGGCGTGGGGAGCAGGGTCCACCTTTGTTTCCTCTCTCTGATCATGGTCCCCAGGGCCTGCTCTGTGTGCTTGCTCAGTCTCTCTGCTGAGCAGCCCCTGGCATTGCCACCTTTTTTGCTCTTCTTTGTTCCACTGCCTCCAAGGCACTGGTGTGTGGGGAGCTCCCCTCATCCCTCCCCCATCTGGACGGACCCTGGCCAAAGCAGCTGGCCACCACCTCTGCTCCTGGGTAGAGTTGGCCTCTCTCCGCCCACACAGCTCAGGGAACCAGGGCTCAGGTGAGAGGACTGGGGAGGGGCACCAGGCCCTTACAAGCACATGGGAAGGGCAGGTTGGGGCTGGATGCACATCTCTTAGTCTCTTGGGGACCCTCTTGGTCCTTCCCGCTTTTGGCTTCTGGACCCCAGCTCTACTGTGCTGGGCCAGCAAAGGAGGGGGCAGGTTCCTGGGATGGACCCCAGGCTTCCTCAAACCTAGCCATGCCTTCTTCTGCCACCTCTTCTCTGCCCCCACCTTCACCATCTCCTGGCCACTCCTTACAGTGAGGAGTGACCCCACGACTGTCACCAGAAACAAGGAGGGAAGACCTCTGACTCTGAGGTGGGAGACCTGGCTCTGGCTCTGGCTCTGCCAACTGTTATGTGACCTTTGCAGTGCCTTTCCGGGCCAGTCTGGAGGAGATCAGGTGACCTCTCAGGCTGGCATCTGCTGAACTCGGGTTCTCTTAGGCAGCTGCCCTGGAACTTTTGGGGTGGGGTGGGAGTGTCCCATCCACACCCCCCCAGGGGATGAGCCTAAGCCCTAGTCAGTCTTGAGACTTCCTCCCTGAGGGGCTGTTTGTCCAGCAGCTTGGGCTGCTGAGCAGCCTGGGACTCTAGACCCTAGGCAGGAAAGGGACCAAGGCTTCCTCCTGGAGGACTGTTCCACGCCAGCCCAGGGCTGGGGGGAAGAGGTTGCTCAACACTGGGTGGGTCCTGGGAGGGAAGATGGCGCCCAACTGGGAGAGGGAAGGCGTGGAGAACAGCTCGGAGGTTCTGGGACAGGGTGGCAGGAGAGGCCTCTTGCTGTGCGTCCCTTCTGCTGGGAATGAAGAAGCCTTCAGCCCAGGAGGGTGGGGTGCGGAAGCCTAGAAGACAGCTGGGGCAGAGGAGGCCCTGCAGGGGCAGGGCGGGCAGTTCCTCCCCTCACTCCCGAGACCCCTCTGAGTTCCTTGTCTTCCTTGAAGCTCCCCTCAGTTCTCCATCTGTCTGCCTCAGTTTCCCAGCATCTCCACCTAGGCCTTGGGTTCTTTTCAGTGTGTCTCCGCCATATCCCCCGGGCCCTGGCACTGGTGGCACGGACACCCTTGGGTGGGCGCGAATATGGCGCAGTCAGTAGGCCCCTGGCGCAAAGCCTACCCATCCCTCCTTTAGCACAGTGGCCGCACGACCCGCCGCTAACAGCAGAATTCCAGCCGCGAGGGGGCGCCTTCCCGCCCGCGCCCCGGGTGGGGAGGCTGGGCCCGGGCCGCTGGAGGGCTGAGTTCCGGGGTGCGCGGTCAGGAAACCCCAAGAGGCTACTTATGGCAGATGGGCGGGCGCGGTCCCCCAGCCTGGTCTCCCCAGGGTCGAATGGCCCAACAATCCCGCCCCGGGGTCAAGAAGCTGGGCCGCCTCAGGCTACCCCAAACCCCGAAGTGGGGCCGGAGCTGGGGCCGTGCAGGGTGCTCACCTCCAGAGCTTGCCCAGCGTCTTGCTGAGCTCGGCGTTGTGCAGGTGCGGGTACTGGTCCGCCAGCTTCCTGCGCGCCGCCTGCGCCCACACCATGAAGGCGTTCATGGGCCGCTTCACGTGCGGCTTGCTCTTGCTGGCGCCGTTGACGCGCACGGGCATGGGCACCAGCGTCCAGTCGTAGCCGCTGAGCACCTGGCTGACGGCCTCGCGGATGCACACCGGGAACTTATCGTCGTCTGCCTCGCCGTCCTGCTGCTCCTTCTTGACCTTGCCCAGCTCGCCGGGCCCCGGGCTGGCTCGCAGGCCAGAGCCGCCGCCGCCGTCGGGCCCCAGCGAGGGCGCGCTGCCCGGGGACAGGCAGCGGGGCTCCTCGGAGCCCACCGGGCTTAGCTCCACCTCCGACAGGTCCTGCTCCTCGGCCATGTCGCCCCCGGCCGCCGCCTCGGCCGCCTCCCCCGGGCCCGCCGCCGGGGTCCTCGCAAAGAGCCCAACGCCCACCTGGACGGGAGGGAAGGAGGGCGCGATGGGCGGTCGTGCGCGCGGCCCGAGGGCGCCGGGTCGCGACGCCGCGCAGTCCCAAAGTGTCGGCCTCTCTGCTCCCGCTGCACCGCTCTGCCTGGGCCCTCGCACATGCCAGACCCCGGGTGGGCGCGTCCCGCCTCCTCCGCGGCCTCCCACCCCAGTCCCAACGGTCTCTGGGTGTAGGTAGGATTTTTTTTTTAATAAACCTCCTTTTGGGTGGAGGTTTGTTGATGGAAAGGAAGAAAAACGGACCCTTTATTCTGCTCTAATCCTGGCCCCTGGAATTTCCCACCTTTTCTCTCACCTCTCATTCCTCCCTTCCACCCACCCCATGGATCGAGGGGAGCGGGGTGGGGGGGCGCGTTCATGGCGCGGGGTGTCAGCCTCTCCCACCCCAAGCGAGGGGGCCAGGCCTGGCCGCACTCACCTCCTCCGACCTCTCCTCCAGTCTGGGGCTAGTCCTTAGAAAGTGGAAAACCGTGTCCCAAGGTGTGCGGTCCAGCTCGGGGCTGGGGGGTGACGCTGCTGGGCTGGGAGGGAGGGGCTGGGGGGCCCTGAGCCTCAGGCCACGGCCTCGCTGGGACGGAGCCTGAATCCTCGCCACCAACCACCCTGGCTGGACAGCCTGAGACTGACTGAGCGACTGAGCTGCTGCGGAGGGCTGGGGAAGGAAGGAGGGGGAGGGGGAGAGGGAGGGGGAGGGAAGGGCAGAAGGTGGAGCCTCCAGCGATCCCTTCATCCCCAGCACCCAGGACTCCTCCACCCCTGCCAGGCCCCCCCAGCCTCCTTACTGCTGCCCAGGCCCATATCCTCGGCCTGGCCTGGGTCTGGGCTGCAGGCACAGGAGTGGGGAGATCAGGTCAGGGAAGGAAGAGACCTAAGCGGCAAGGGTGGGACCTGTTGCTTAGACAAAAATCAGGGACCCCCAACCTCTGCCTCAGGTGGTGAGACAGGCGGCTGGGAAAGGGCTGGACAGAAAAGATGGGTGAAGGTCCCATGACCCGTGGGGGTGGCAGACCTGTGTTGTTTCGTTTAAGAAATTGTTGAGCGCCTACTGCATGCCAGGCACTGCTGCTGGCCCGATTGTCCCAGAGCCCCTGCCTCAGCCACCCCAAGCGATACAGCAGGGGCCGGAGCTCATGTTCCCATCCGTGGAGGCAGGGGCAGCTGGACACCCCCGCCCAATGTGGATGCCCCAGCTCAAGCCCTGGTCCCTTCTCTCCAGACACCCAGTGCCAGAAAGCCTGCACAGGAAGCTGAAGTGGGACAGATTTGGGTCCTGTACTGCTCAGAGGCCTTCCTAGTCATGCTTCTTGGGACCCCCCCAACCATCGCTAGGCTGACCTCGTGGAAGCAGTGGGACAGTCCTGGGTGTCACAAAGTGCCCCACTCCCCGCCCCTAGAGGGGCTGGCAGTGCCCGGGGCCACACTTCCCTCCCAGTCCCCCCTTTCCTCCCCTCCCCTTCCCTGCCCATCACCCCACAGCTCCTTCTTCTTGCCCCTTTCCTAGGCTTCACCTCCAAAGGTCACAGCCCCTCTCCCTTCCCAGGGAAGGCAAAGACAGGGTGCATGTGGAGGGACGGCCGGAGGAGCCTGGGCAGTGCTGGTGACCACGTGTGGGTCGCAGTTCCTCTGCAGCTGGGCGAGGCCCGGGGCCCAGCCCAGGGGGGTCAGTATGGAGTTGGGGCTGGATGGGGGTCCCGGCAGGCAAGGCCTCCTGCTTGGTAAGGCCCAGGGGCCAGAGGGGGCGGGTATCGGGACACAATGAGGTAGTCACACGAGGCAAAGGCATGTTGGGGGGTGGTGGACATCAGAACACACACACACATGCTCGCGCACACACAACCAGCCAGACAATCGGGCCAGTGTGTCTGGGGCCGCGGAGCCCAGTGAATTAGGAGTTTGATAAGGGTGTTCTCTTTCTCTTGCTTGCTGGCCTTGGACAATCTCCCCCCAGTTTTCCTCGACGCCACCCCCGGCGCTGCCAACCCTCCTCCCTCCCGCCTCCCTTCTCTTCCCTGTGCCCAGACTCTTGTTGGGGCCTTGAAACAGTGAGCTGTCTTTGTTCGAAATACAGGTGAACGGCAATCATGTGATTAACACACACACACATAAAAAGCTTTTTAACAGCGCCCGCCTGGCCTCAGAACCGCCCGGAGAGGAGCCACCCTGGATGGACAGAGGGACGGAGGGACGAGCATCCAGCCAGTCGCGTCCCAGCCACCCAACAGCGGTCTCCAACGCCCGCTGCTGCCCGCCCGCTGCCTGTCTGCCCGGCATCTCTCTCCCGGTGGGTCCCCACTCATCTTTTTGCCCCGTGGTCCCTCCTCTCCTGGGAAGGACCTCCCCGCTCCCTACTGGGCCTGGGACTGGGCCCGAGACCCCTGGGGCAGGGAGGGGTGCTGTGGAGGGGGAGGGGCCCAGCGAGGACGCAAGGTGGGGGTCTCACAGCACTCCCCTCCCCACCTCCCTGCCCCCCACCCTCTCTGGCCCAGCTGCCAGGAAGGGGCGGGAGTGGCAGTGGGCATTCTGACTCTGCGGGGAGCCACACCAGAGGCCACTCCATCTCTCTCTCTCTCCCCCCATCCCTGCACACACTCCATTCCCCTGAGCGCCCGGGCTCTGTGGAGGGTGCTGGGGAAGCAGGTGCCCTGCAGGGGTCCTTGGGAAGGGCTGTGTACAGGTTGGGGACCCTTGCTGTGAACAGGTTCCCTGTCTACCAGTCTGGTAGATGGGATCCTCTCCATCCCATGCCATCCCAGGGGACCCAGTTTTCTTCAGCAGGGGAGTGCGGACCCTCCCCCCACCCACACACCTTCGCAGTTCTAGGAGTTTGGAGCTATGGGCTGAAGACCCTGGGCTTTGCCCTGGCAGGGTGGCCAGTGCTACCTTCCGCCCCTCCCCTACTGCAGTCAGAAGGGGTCCCTTTACCCCCTCATGCCCGACCCTCTCTCAGGGTGCCCCTGACCTGACAGGGCTTCTCCTCTCCATGGTGAGCTGTGGTGCTGGTGAGCTCTGTGGCTGCCGCTCTCCTGCAGAAAGCTGAGGCTTCAGTTCGTGGTGGAGGGGAGCTTTCTTCCCTGGTTAGAGGCCTTGCAGGGAACGCAGGATTTTCTGATCCCTAGTTTTCTCAGAGGAGTCCTTTGCCCAGGAAGTCAAGGACTCACCCCGCAGCCCCTAGCCTTCCCAAGGCCTGCACCCCGCAGCCCCTAGCCTTCCCAAGGCCTGCACCCCGCAGCCCCTAGCCTTCCCAAGGCCTGCACCCCGCAGCCCCTAGCCTTCCCAAGGCCTGCACCTGGATCCAGGCCCCTCACTTGTCCCACAGGCGATGCTCACCCCCTCCTGTCTGGGTCCCCAGGACAAGCTGAGATGAAGTCTGAGAAACTGGCGCTCTGGGGGAGCTGGGACCATGCAGGGCTCAGGGTGGCTCTGGTCAAGGTGTACCTGTGCCCCAGCCTCGGTTTCCCTGCAGCGTCATGAGGGTCTCTCTGGGCCTCCACATGGGAGATGGCAGAGGTCACATGAGGGGACACAGGGAAGGCCTTTACCACCTCTTAGCACCTGCAGGTGCCACCCTCTGGCTGCCCCTTGTTGGTGGCCTCCAGCTGTGCCCTCCCAGGGCTGGAGGGTCTTTCACGCGGCTGACTCGTGCTGGGGTGGGGTCCCACGGCCCCCTTCTCACTTCCCAAGACAATTTGCAGAGGGCTTGCCTTTTTCCTTTTTGTTTTGAGACAAGCTGATTTCAAATTTACGATCTTTCTGCCTCAGTTTCTCTGGTAGCTGGGATTATAGGCAAGCACGGCTGGGCCTGGCACTGGTGGATTTTTTTTTTTTTTTTTTTTTAGCACTTATAGAATTTAAGAAAAACATTGAAGCCAGGATCCCACCGTAAACTGGTTAATCTGACTTTCTGGGGATGAAGGGCAGATATATTTTTTAATGCAGTTCTCTGGTAGAACTACCAGGAGGGCGCTCCCTCTCCTACAGAGCGCTGAGGCTGTGAAAGGGCCCCAGCCAGAGCCGGAATCTCCAGAGAGGTGGCTGGAGTGGGCTCCACACGTGGTGCTGGAGGCTGCAGGGGACATGGGGAGGCCCAGGGGTTCAGGGGTGTGGCAGAGAAGGAGATTGAAAGCTGAGAGGCAGGATGATGGCAGGAATAGAAGCCATGCAGTGAGCCCCAGCTCACTGGGCGGGGGTGTAGTGGGGATGTGGCTGCCCTTGAACACCTTTAGTTCATGTGCCCCTCTGGGTATGGCTGTGCCCGCCTGGATCTGGTCGCAGCAGAAAGTGACTAGGGTTGGGAAACACCCCCTTTAGCATCCAAGTAGCCTTGGGTAAAATTATGCTGTGGCCCTGAGAACTTGGTTTTGCCTGTGTAAAATTGTTGATGATGAAATTATATTCCCAAGTGGGCAGGAGATAAAAGCATATACATGCAAAGATCCTCATTTAGCACCTGCTCAATGGATGTAAATTAGAGCACGTGGCCCCCGCCTGGGGTCCTGGCTCTCAGCAGGCTGAGGCAAGAGGACTGCCTTAAGTTTGAGGCAGCCTGGATACATAGTGAGACTTTTTCTCAAAAAGAAAAAAAAAAAAACAAAGAAAAGGTGTTGGGCCTGTGCTGGAGGTGTGGAGGGTGTGCACCTTAGTCCCCCTTTGTGGGCATTTACTGAGCTGCCTGTCACTTCAGGGTCACCTTCTGCAGTTGCTAATCTGCCTGTCAACCCTATCATCAGTCCAGGGCACTGTGAGCTGACTGTGGCCTCCCTGGCTGCACCCCTCGACAGTGGGGAGGCCGCTTCCATGGCTTCTCGGGGGCCTGGCCTGGCTCGGGTCGCCTGTTATTTGACTCTCCTCTCAACACCCTCGTGAAAGGTCTGATCACAAGGAAACTGAAGCACAGAGGCTCTGTGATGGGCCTGTGCTCATCCGGGTACTGATGGCAAGGCATGGACTGGGCCTGGGGTTTCCCGCTGAGTCCAGCCCCTGAGTACTCTGTCCCTGTCGTGGACACCAGGTGCAGCCACATGGGTCTCTGGCCTCCTCCTCTCCTGCCAGGGCATGGCCTTTGCTGTGCCCTCCTCCTGGGCTGCTGTTCTGTCCTCTGTGCCTTCTCGGGGCTTGGTTGCTGCTGGCAGCCTGGCTCAGTGATGGCTCCTGGGTGCTGTGGCTGGAATTCTTTCCTGAGGAGGAACACAAGGAGGCCGGTTCTCCCCGCCTCACCTCCTACCCACACCTCCTGCCCTAGCCCCTCGGGGCAGGCCTTGCCACCTCCTAGGTCTTAGCCTGTCCAGGGTCATCTCCCGAGTTCTGTTTCTGTCTAAGGAGGATAAAATGGGAGGCTGGGGCAGGCTGGAGTGCTTCCTGGAGGTGGAGGGCCTGAGTCCTGGGCCTGTCCCATCTGGGGCTCTTGCCCCTCCCTGTTCTGGTCCCAGCTGGAGGCCCTTCCTGGGACCTGAATCTTCCTTCTCTCCCACCCCACCCTCTCCGGGAACAAGGAAGCTGGGGCTGGTGCCCAGCGCCGCCTCGGGCAGCCTGGCCTCTGCCCTCTTCTTGGAAGCCCTCACCAAAGAGGACTGCCTGTTCCTGTCTTCATCCAAAGCCCGCTGCCGGAAAGCCCTTCCTGGTCTTGGCCCTCAATGTCCTCATGCTGTGACAGTGTTCTCTGGGGAGGGGGCAGCACAAGGCCTGGAGCTGGGGCTGGGAAGTGATGGAGACCAGGCCCTGGCTTGGAGGAGCCCAGGGTTTGATGCCACCACAGAAGATCAGGACCCAGCACTGCTGAACAAAGGGTGGGAACTGGGCCCTGGAGCCTAAGGGCTGCAGAGGCTTGTGTTGCCTTGTCAACCTGCCTCCGTCTCTGGGCCTGCCTCAGTTTCCCTATCTGTAAAACAAGGGGCAGTATAGATTATATACTGAGGGCATCTCAAGATTTGATTGCCTATGACTTATATTTCAAAACAGGAGGCCTGGGGCTGGGGGTATAGCTCAGTGGCATAAGCGCTTGCCTGGCAAGTGCAAGGTCCTGAGTTCGATCCCTGGTACCGGAAAAAAAAAAAAAACAAACAAAATCAAAACAGGAGGCCTGAGCCTGGCCCGTCTTTTTGCAGTGGTGCCACAGTGGCTGTTGATGTTTCTCAGGACAGCACAGGCATCTCTTAAAGGGCACTTGGTGGGCAAATACGCTTGGGAGAGGCTGGCTGTCCCTGGAGATTCATAGCTTGGAGGCCTGTTACAAGTTCTAGGTTCTTCCTGGATATGGTGGTCCATGCCTCTGATCCCAGCACTTGGCTGAGGCAGGAGGATCAAAAGCTTAAGGCCAGCCTGGTCAACTTAATGAGTCTTGCCTCACAAAAGGGGAAGGGAGTGGTGCTAGGGATGTGGCTTGGAGCTTGGGCATCGTTCTGGCGTGCACGAGGCTCTGGGCTCGATCCCCAGTCCTGCGCCCCTTCTCCACCACCAATACCCCCCCAGTTCTACAATTTAAAAAGTGCTGCAGTTGTGACATTGCCCTTTGTTTTCAATATGAATCTCATATTTAAATTATGGAATTATTATTGCTGACGCTTTCGGCATTTAACATGGGTAGAGTGTTCGATGGAAGAGTTTCCCTGTTCTAGACAGGACAGAGCTGCTGAGGTGGCCTCAGAGGCTCCTTGGCACCTGAGATGTGATGTCCCTTACACGTGGGTGGCCTTGCTTTGGGTTCTGATTCCGTTCGCCAGTTTGACATTTGCAGAGTGACTCCTCCGTGTCAGGACTGGGCAGGGGCGCGGCCTGAGTAGAATCCAGCCCTTGTCCTGAGGGCCCCTCTCCCCTGTGCTGTTAAAGCCTCGCCTCCCTGCCCGTGGTTTCCCTCCCTGCTCTTGCCCTCCACTCCCTGCAGCCCTCTAGCCCTCTCTTAAGAGTCAAGAAAGAGGCGCTCCAACTCCAGGAGGCCTGGACATCCCTTGGGTACTGCCTGCAGTTCCTCAGTATCCCTAACCCCAGGACGGAGCTCACAAGCCGCATGCCCTACACCGCCCCTGCCCTTGGCTTTGGCTGCAGCCAGGTCTGCAAGGCCTGGATCCTTGCCCTGACCTGCCACTGGCCTGTGCTGAGGCCCTGCCTGCTGCCTCCGCCTCTAGCCCCGCTCACCTTGCTCCCCGCAGGACTGCGTCTCACTGGGGGCGCAGCCCAGAGCTGGGTCCTACCCTGTGTCAGCCCGGCACACAGGTCCCGGGGAGAACAGGTGAGGTGCACCTCTCGTGCAGGAGAGGTGCGGAGTCACACAGCTTCACGCACGGATCCTGCACCCCCACTTTAGGGCTGTGTATCCTTGGCGAGTGACTTTAGGTCTCTGGACGTGTTTCCTTCCAGGCTGGGTGAGGATTAAATCAGATAGTGTCTGTAAACACTTAGGACAGTGCCTGGCACATAATGCAGGCCAGTAAATGGCAGCTATTGTTGTTAAGGGGCACTGCCCGCCAAGGGTGGCTGTAGCTGACTGTGGGTTTTGCAGTAGTCATCGCTTCTTGTCGTGTTAAAACTGTCATCGATGTCCCCCACCTAGTCCCCACTAACCCTGGAGGCTGGCAGAGCAAGGGCAGCCTGCTGAACCAAACTGAAAGGGAAGCAGGTGACCGAGGTCACGTGACTGTTCAGTGGTTCAGCTGGACATCACCCTGTGACTGGAGGACACACCCCGCCTGGCTGAGGCTCTGCCGCCTTTGTGTGGTGAGGACTTCTGGACGTGCTGCGAATTTGCCCTGTCATTGTCTGTTGCCGGCCATTTTCTAGACAACATGGTTGATGCGTGGGACAGGTAGTTAAGGTGGACGGAAGGAAGAGTGTAGAAAGGGTGACCTGAAAAAAAAAAAAAAAAAAAAAAAAAGAAAGGGTGACCTGGTGTAGTCCAGGTCAGTCCAATGGGACCTTTGGTGTAGTCCTGGATAGACTGGAGCTGCCTTAGGGACAGCACAAGGTGGGTCACATGCGGCCAATAGAGGCCTTGGTCTTTGGTGCCAAATGGCGGGGCCCCCCTGGGGTCAGGAGCTTGTTGAGGCTGCCCAGCGTGCAGGTGACAACTGGCTTTTGTTTTCCCTTTGTCTCCACTCTAGATTTCCTGTCACTTTATTCATTCGCCCAGGACCGGGCTGGGTGTGAAGGGAGCCTGGGACGCCCGTCTGGCTGCTCTCCTGTGCTACCCGTGGCCCCCCAGGAAATGGACCATTGTGTTTGGGCGAGCCGAGGGGCCCTCCCCACAACGAGATTGCTGTTGTCTTTTTTTTTTTTTTTTTTTTTTGCGGTACTGGGGATCGAACTCAGGACCCTGCACTTGCTAGGCAAGCGCTGATTGCTGTTGTCTTGATGTCGCTTTGCAGTGAGGAGGGGCCCGAGTGATAGGGAGCCAGGGAGAGCAGAGGTCAAGGCCAGCCCTTGGCCCACTTACAGGAGGTGGGATTGGGCCAGGTTACATCTTCCCTCGCCTCAATCTCCCCATCTGTGCAATGAGGGTGACAATATCTGCCTCCTGGGAATGTCACAAAGATGAAAAGGAACAAGGAGGGGCAAGCGCTCAGCACAGGGACTGGGACAAACTTCACTGCCTCCTCTCTGTAGTGTCATCTGCTGGTCGGAGTTCAGCACCAACGGGGGAGGGAGGATACTACACCAGGACAGTGGCTCCCTGGGCAAGGGTGGACAGTTGAGTTACTGAGATAAGAGTAGTCCTGGGGCATACCCCAAGGGTGTGATCACATGCCAAGGAGCTGTGGTTCACAGTGTGACAGCCATGGGCTGCCAGGCCTTACACACACTCGTCCAGCACCTTCAGGCTGGGTCTGCTTTGTTGCATCCTGAGGATTGAGCCCACTGCCTTGGCAATGAGCTACACCCAGCCCTTTTTATTTTTTACTTTGATTTGGAGTCTCACCAAGTCACTGCGTTGCCCAGGCTGAGCTTGTCCTGCTTCAGCCTCCCAGAGGGCTGGGGTTACAGGTGTGCATTGCCACACCCAGCTTGCATTCTGGCGTTTTTTTTTTTTTTCCTCTTTTTTTTCTTTGAGACAAGGTCTCACTGTATAGTTCAGGCTGGCCTTGTGTTCACTATGTAGCAGACTGGCCTTGAACTCATGGGGCTCCTCCTGCCTCAGCCTCCCAAGTGCTGGGATTACAGGAGTGTACCACCATGCCCAGCACATCCTCGATTTTTGTCTCACTTGACAACTAGGTGGTGAATTAAGAAACCATAGAGGTTTTTTTTTTTTTTTCTTTTTTCCAGTACCAGGGATTGAACTCAGGACCTTGCGCTTGCCAGGCAAGCGCTTATGCCACTGAGCTATACCCCCAGCCCCAGAAACCATAGAGTTTAAATAGCTCCTGTTGGGGCTTAGAATCCAGAGCTCAAGTCCTACAGACTTGGCTTTGGAAGGTGCAAAGGGAAGAGCTGTTCCTGATTTTGGTGAGGTTCCAGCTCTTGCTGTGTGACCTTGGGGAGGTCAGCTGCTCTCTCTGAGGTGCACTTCTTCACCTGTTCAATGAGGAATTGGCTTCTGACATCTCCATGGACTCTGTCAGACTTCCTGTCAGGGGTCTTAGGGTTGCACAGGATAAGACCCACATCCGATTTTGTCTCCCGCCTCACCAGCTGCTCAGGGCTGGACTTGCGAGCAAAGAAAGAGCAGGTGCTCAGTGCTTACTGAGCTCATTAACCATGCAAGTAACTCACTGAAAGCCCTGTCCCACCCCTGTCCTCAGCGGGTCTGTCTCCTAACCTGGG
This sequence comes from Dinomys branickii, assembly GCA_004027595.1. Taxonomy (NCBI): domain Eukaryota; kingdom Metazoa; phylum Chordata; class Mammalia; order Rodentia; family Dinomyidae; genus Dinomys; species Dinomys branickii. Next base: position 33,182 of record PVLD010015463.1, on the reverse strand, counting down.
CCAGGTCATTCCTGCTGTGCGGAAGGGGCAGGACCCACGGATCCCTTCCCTGCCAACCCCTCCCTAGAGCCCAGGCGAAAGCTCAGTCTCAAGAACCTCCCTCCATGCTGTGGTGTCCAGAGCCCTCTGCAGTGGCACTCGGGACTTCTCTGTGGTGGGCTGGTTGCAGTTACCATGTATTTATTGCCAGATTGTTCGTGGTCTGCCTTCCCTGCAAGGACATCCCTCGGTGGCTCCTTGGTGGGCAGCTCAGTAATGGTGCTCAAGAGGTGCTGGTGAGTGAATGAATGATTGAATCAATGAAGCCTCGTGAGGAGGACAGATGGAGATGGGCCACGGAGGCAGGGAGAGAGGATGAGAATCAGGCACTGAGGGAGGCTGGGAGGCAGAGGTGAGCCCTGTCCAGGACCCCACGTGTGGGAGCAGGTGATCCCCAGTGCAAGGCTGTGGCGCTGAGGGTCAGGCCAGCGTTAGTGGGAAGCCAAGGCCTGGAGGACCTGGAGAAAGGAGGGGTCATGGGAGATCTGAGCTGCTCAACCTGGTCCCCAGCAGGCAGGAAGGACAGGGCAGATCTGTCAGTTTGAGACGCCACCGCCCCAGGGGACCCGGCCCTGAGCCCAGAGAGGCAGGACAAGGGGGGAGGGACAGGAAGCTCCCTGTCTGCCCCTCCTCCTCCTGCCCCACCCTCCACCCCCATCTCTGGCGAGAGCTTGAAGCCCCAGGCCTTGGCACTCAGGGGACGGGGGCGGGGAGAGGGGGACAGAAATCCCATTCTGGCCGCGCGCCTTCCTGCCTCCTGTTTGACTGCTGGGCCTCAGGATGGTAACTGGCTGGGCAGCCCCTGGAGAGCCAGACCACCCTGAGGCCAGAGGGATGGAGGCAAGTAGTGCCTGGTAAACCCTTCCTGTGAGCCTGGCACCAGGCAGACCCTGGGTGCCTGCCTTATGGAGGGAATGGTTGTGTGACTCCAGATGGGCACAGTCTCTCTCTCTGACCACCGCTGCTTCTTTGCTGCCATGTGGCCCGAGCCTGGCACTGCAGCGAGACCCTCAGGAAGCATGTGAATGCCACTCCAAGGCCCCGCTCAGAGCAGTAGATTTGGGTGCGGATTTGTAATTTTAACTATGATCATGATGTGCCCCATTGGGCCAATACTGGGATAGACGGTGCTTAAGTTCCCCTCCCCAGCCCTGAAACTCTCCCACTCAGTGAGGACACCTCATCCCGCTGGCTTGCTGGCCTCCCTCACCCAGAGTCCTGGCTGGGGAAGACGGGGTGTGGTGCGGGACTGACTGGCCACATCGGGGTGCGCAGCCTCAGGGGGAGCAGCGTGAGGTGACCCACGGCCGTGCTGAGGATCCTGGGAGGCCTTGAGCTTTCTGGCTGAAGCTGCTGCCACCCCTCACCCCTTAAAATCCTGATTCTCCTGACCTTTCCTTCTGCCTTCTTTCCTCTTCAGCCTCTGTGTTGATTCCTTTCTCTGTTCACATTGCTTCCTCTTTCTGACCACCACCTCCGGTCTCTGGGAGGCTTCTTAATTTTGACCCCATAGCGTTTTCGTTTTCAGTACTAGGGATTGAACCTAGGGTGTTTGAACTGAATTACATTCTCAGTCCTCTATTTAAATTTATTTTGAGACAGTGTTTTGATAAATCACTGTTTCCCAAATGGCATTCAAACTTGTGAGCTCCCTACCTCAGCCTCCCAGAGTGCTGGGATTACAGGTGTGCACCACCAGGCCTAGCTCATGGCTGGCTTTGCTGTCTCTCGGGATCTTTCTGTTTGGCAAGTGATTTTTTTTTTAATCGGGAATCGAACTCAGGACCTTGCGCTTGCCAGACAGGCGCTTATGCCACTGAGCTATATTCCCCAGCCCGGGGTCTTTCTGTTTAAAGTCCTTTCTGGCCCTGGCTTCAGTTGTCTGTCTGTCCTGGATACCCTCTTTCTCAGCCCTTGTCTCTGCCCTCAAGGTGCCCATCTCTGTCTCTCTCCCTGCCACATTCATGTCACCTCCCCTTTGCATCCCTTGCTCTGCGTATTTCTCTGTCCGCTGCAGATCATGCCACTGGGAGTGGCAGACCTTGGAAAAATGAGAGCAACGAGGAGAGGTGACAAGTTGTAGGTGCCAGTTTTGTGCAGAGGGCTGCAGAGTGGGCAGCCCTGGCTGAAGTGATCCTCCCGGCCCTCCTCCCTGGCTCCAGCCCGAGTTTCAGCTTGCTTCTCCCTAGGCCCCAGGTCACCCTGCCCCTCCCTCAGGCCTGTGCCCAGCCCCTCCTCTGTGCCCTCTTCCCATTTCCCGTCCCTTGCTGCTGCCTCTGGACCCCCTTCTGGTGGCCCTCCGGACCCACTTCTGGGGTCTGCTGGCCAGGGCAGAGGTAGAAGATGAGCCAAAGGCTCTATGGGTCCCAACCCCTACTGAGCCCCGGGCTGGAGGGTTTGGGCCCCATCCTGGCAATAGGCAAGATGACTTGCTGGGACCCACGGCCAGGCCCACACAGCAGGGCAGGGCAGGGCTGAGCCGGGGTGCTCGCTGGAAGGAGGGCCACTGATGGAAGGAGGACCCGTTTGGGTTCAGAAAACGGGGATGTGGCCCTGGGCCTGACTTTCTGAGGGGTGGGGGCGAGGTTCTCCCTGTCTCTGGGCCTCGATCTCCCTGTATGCTCAGTGCTGGGCTGGCCCACGCATCTCCCAAAGCCCGGCCTACTCGCATGTCGAGTTGGTCTCTGGTGGGAATGGGGGTAGGGGGCAGGGAGCGAGGGGCAAAAGCAATTCTCCATCCCCTGGAGGCAGGGCCCTGGCAGGTGTCCCTTGTTTGTCCTTGTTAACCCCCTCAGGGCTGGGATGGCCAGCTGAGCTGCCCACCTGTCCTTCCCAGGGGCTGTCCAGGACCAGAGACAGCATAGTCCTGGGGACCTGGAGGACAGAAATCTCCCAAACTCAGTGGAGAGGGCTTCGAGCCACCAGAGGCCAGCTGAGACCCTTGGGCACAGAACAGGGGTCTGTCTCCAGGTTGGGCTGGGGTGGGCTTTGGCCTTTCCTGCGCTCAGACTTTGTTCTGGGCACCTTGGGCTGGAAAGATCGTTGTGCTTCTGGACTCCCTGTCCATACCCCACAGCCCCCAAAGCTGGCCCGGTGGTTCTGGGTTGGGGGCCAGGCGGGAGCAGCCAGGAGAAGGGTTAAGTCAGGAGCTCTTGGGATGGCTTTGCCGTTCCTCCAGGAGAGGAGAACAAGGGGCCCATTCTCTGTGTGGGAATTAATAGCGAGGAGTCATCTGGGGTGTCGTTCAAGCCCTGATCAGTCCCAGAGGAATGAGAGAGAGAGAGAGAGAGAGAGAGAGAGAGAGAGAGAGAGAGAGAGGCTTGCAGCAGAGATTCGAAGGAAGGGTGTGCATGAGGGTTCAACGGGTGACTGCAGGCCCCTGGCAGGTGGACCACTGCCTAAAGATGGGTCCTGGGTTCCATGGCAGATGTGGCCCTGCCCCCAAGAGGGAGGACCCTTCCCATCACTCCCTGGCCTAGGGTCTGTCTCCCTGTCTTCCCTGTTCTCCGGTGGCTTCATTCTCCCTGCATGTGGCCGTCTCCCCTGAGGCCTGGAGCCCAGCTGTGGGGGAATCAGGTCTGGCCACATGTCCACCCCATCTTTGCTTGGGGGTCCCTTGTTTGCCCTGGAGAACAGCTGTGGGGTGCAGTGGGCGCCAGCCTGGGTTCCTAAGCTATACTCTTGTCCCTGATCCAAGTGCCCGAGTGAGCTGTCTGCATGTGGGGACACTGGGGTGCCCTGTTGTCACCGGGCTTGCCTTCCCCAGGTGCTGTGGTGTGGATCAGCAGCCTCTGGCAACATCTGGACTCTCACAGCCCAAGGCAGGCCTTGGGGAGCTCCAGGCCACACTCCTGGCTTTGCAGCCATGCAGAGGCTGGGGTACCAGCCTGCCCAGGTTATGGCCCTGAGCTAGAGTCACCTGGACCAACTGCCTCTCAGCAGGGTGCCCTGACTTTCAGTCTAGGGCCTTGACCAGCACTGCCGCAGGGTGCCAAGACCATGGGCGGAGGGGACAGGAGATGCAGAGGAGTGCAGGGGACTGGGGCTGAACGTGGCCTGAGCAGGATGCCCTGCTCCCTGGCCTGAGCCCTGAGCAGAGCCCCTGGGATCCTCCTCTGCACAGCAGGGTCACAGCATCCTCAATGGTGGCTTCTTCCAGGGGCAGAAGAAGGGACAGGTATAAAATGCCCGCCGCCAGGGTGAACCCCAAGCACTGTTGTTATTTTTATTGTGATGATTGTTGATACTGGAAGTCCCGACAGCTCCCACTGCCCTTGGGCGAGAAGGCAGCCGTTTGGCTGCCTGTGTCACAGATGGTGGCCATGCCCTCCTGGCCAGTCACAGGGACCTGGCAGGGCTCCGCCCTAGCTGAGGCCCAGTGGGGGTGAGGTCCTGGCTCCCCAAGTTCCCTGGTGCCAGCACCCTTTCCACGTCTTGTGACTCTTGCTGCTGGTCCTGCTGGACCGTGGTGCCTTGAGATGCCTCGGGGTATGTGCAGGGGATGCGGCCACAGGGCTGCTCTGGGCCCGGTTTCCTGCTCTGCACAACGGCCAGGCTCCCTCGCTGTGGTAGATTTGGGACTCTGGGAACCGGAGACCATAGAGTACTACTGTGCCCTCTTATGTGCCGATGGGAGCTGGGCTCTGGCGAAGAGAGGTTGCTCCTGGTACCAGCAGGGCTTTTGACCTTTCCCCACCGGGCAGTCCTGACCCAGCCCTGCTGCCAGGAGCTCGGGCCCGGGACTGCCCCTTGCCATGGCCAGGTTGGGGCGAGGAGCAAGATAGGAAATGCTACCTGGAAAGTGCTCTGCAAATATGGGAAGGTGACTCTGGGCCCCTTTGTGATGACACTGACCCTGTGGCCTAGAAGTGTCCCAAAAGGTGGACAGCGCTGGGGCTGCCCTGAGACCTAAGGGCAGCAGAGGGCTGTGAGGTGAAAGTGCTGCTCCCCCTCCCAGGGGCAAATCCAACAGGAGTGGGGTAGGGTTGGCTGGGTCCCTGCTAGGTTTGGAGGCGTGGGGAATGTTTGAAGGTGACATCCTCCAAGTTGGGAATCCTGTGGGGATGTACAGAGGCTGTGGAGCACTCTTGGGTGGGATTGTGAGGTCCCATCACCCCTCCGTGCTGGGCTCCTGCCTTTGGGGGTGTCTGACCTGGCGACCTGGCACTCATCATCCCCTCCATGGCCCGTGCAGGGCTTGGGACATGTTCATGGGCCTGGACGGGTGATGATGCTGAGTCACCTGCTGCTGGCAGGATAGAGCATAGAGTGGGAGACAAGGCCCCTGTCCTGCCTGGAAGCTGGGGAGAAGAGCAGGGGAGTGGGACGCTGGTCCATGGGATGCTGCAATACCACCAAGCAGAAGGGTGTCAAGAGAGGCCCGGGAAACGCTGGGTGACTCGGGTCCGGGCTGCCCTCCTTCACGCTGTGATCTCGTACTTGAAACTAGTGACTGTGTGTGAGTCTGTTTCCTCGCCTGCTCGGTAGGGTCAAGGCCATCTTTCATGAAGTTCTCCTGAGGTTTATCTGCATGTTGCTGACACTCACTGTGGTGTGGCCAGTGGGCAGATACATGATCAAGGGTGAGTTGAGGTTCAGAGAGATGGAAAGATAGATTCCTAGGGGAGTCCCTGAATCCATCTGTTCCCAGCATTCAGGGAGCAACGGATACTCACCTGCTGCTGAGGGTGCCAGTTCCCTGAGGGAGGCAGGTGGATAAATACCACGGGGATCCTCTGTTTAAGCCCCCAGTGGGGAGCCTCCGGGCCAGGAATGTAGCTTCTTATTGACCCACAAAAGATGTTTGAGACCAAAAGAAGAAAGTGCGGGCTACGAAATACACAAAGAAAATGGCTATGGGAGTCTGAAGCAGGAGGATGGTAAGTTCAAGCCCAGCCTGGACAACTTAGAAATTTTAGCGAGACTCTGTCTCAGAACAAAAATTTTAAAAAGGGTTAGGGATAGCGCTCAGTGCAACGGCCTTGGGTTCAACCCCTAGTACTATGGGGGAGAAAAATAGGAAAAATACAATTTGATCAAAATTTCAAGGGAAAATCCACAAAAAGTTCTTACTTTGGTTTTGTGTTGTTAGGATCCTTTTATGTAGGAGATTTTTTTTTTAAGCATCTGGAATTGAACTCAGGAACTCATGCTTGCCAGGCAGGCGCTGTGCCACTGAGCTACATCCCCGGTGAGGATCTTTTTATATAGAGTAGGCTGGCCTTGAATTTGTAGCAATCCGTCCACCTCAGCTCCAGAGGGCTGAGATTACAGGTGTGCACTACTATACCCGGCTCCAGCAAAGTTTTTAAAAATGTAGTTATAAGCCGGGTGTGGTGGCACACACCTGTAATCCCAGCACTTGGGGGACTGAGGGCAGAGAATTGTTGCAAGTTTGAGACCAGCCTCGGCTACAAAGTGAGCTCAAGACCAGCCTAAACTACACAGCAAGACTCTGTCTCAAAAAGACAAAAAAAAATGTGCTTATAGCCAAATAACCCTATTTACTACATGATGCGGGAACATTTGAATATGCGGGATGTGGTGTGGGGTGAAAGACTTTTAAGAGTATTTTTATTTTTATTTACTCTTTTTTCTTTATTGGAGATTGAACCCAGGACCTTTGCAATGAACAACATACCCAGCATCCTCTATACTTTTTAATGTTTGAGACAGGGTCTTACTAAGTCACTAAATTGCTCAGGATGGGCTGAAACTTGTCATCCTCCTGCCTCAGCTTCCCAGAGTGCCGAACTTACAGACATGGGCCACCACGCCTGTGCACCGGAGCCTGAATGTGGGAGATTTAGGCAGATGCGCTCAGCAGACACCACAGAGTCTAGGGCCAATCCTGGAGGACTACCCAGAGGAGCGGTGGTTGGGTCAAACCTTGAAGCGGAATCGAATAGAAGGAAGGGGCCGGCGGTGGTTGAGGCAGAAGCAGAGGGATGAACAAACATACAGAGAGTGCAAAGCATATGGAGAATTAGACCAAGAGGATTTAGAATGTGGCGGGGGCAGGAGAAGGTAACAACAGAGACACTGTCAGGTCTTAGTGCCGGGCCTGAATCTTATCCCAAGGACGATGGGGATGTTCTGAGAATGAGGTGGTGATGCGGTCACTGTGTGTGTGTGTGTGTGTGTGTGTGTGTGTGTGTGTCTGTGTGTCAGTGGTGCTAGGTGTGTAATCCAGGGCCTTGTGCAGAGTTTGCTAACCTTTCCAGGTTGGGTTTATAATTCTGCTTCAGCCTCCTAGAGTACTGGGATTAGAGGCTTGTACCACCACACTGGGCTTTAATTTTCTGTGCACACTCAAAGCATACCGGGAGATTCATGGCTAGAAAAGAGGAGGAAGGTGCTGGGAGAGTCTGGAGGCTGGGAGACCTATTTGAAGGCTGGGGTGTTGATCCTGCTGAAAAACCGTGGAGACCTGGGCTGGGCTGGGCTGGACTGAGCTGGAGGAGTACTGGAGAGTCAACCCAGCACTGAACTACATCCCAGACCTTTTTATTTTGAGACAAGATCTCACTAATTCACTAAGTGGCCCAGGCTGGGTTTATACTTGTGATCCTCCTGCCTCTGCCTCCCAGAGTGCTGGGATTACAGACCTGTGCCAGCATACCTAGCTGTGTGAGATAGTCATCAAAGAAATTAGAAAGCAAAGAAAAACAAAAAGAAAGTAAAATTCAACTCAGTCACAATGTCCAGAGAGTGTAACAGTTAGGTATAAGTATTACCAGATTTTTATCCCTGTGTGTGTACAGCTCTACCTGTGTGCACCTGCTGTGTCTGTGTGCCTGACAGCAGCAACAGGCACAGTGGATGGGTTGGCCTCTGCATAGAGAGCAGGGTAGCTGTTTGGAGCATGTCCACCTAAATACATATGTGCCTTTGCTGATACACATACATTTCATGTCAACTTCTTTGTTAACAAACTGTTCTAGAGTCTCTCTTTTGTTCACTTGTTTTGTCAGTGACTGAAAAAAATGGATTAAGTGACCCTATTCCCAATGTAATTCATTTTCTCCTCAAGTCTCCTATAGTTTCTGCTTTCTGGATTTTGATGCTATGTTATCTGGTACATATATATTTATATTTTTGTACCTTGATAGTGATTACTTTTTAGTTTATCAAGTTCATATTTCTTAATATTTTAAGTGCTTTTTGGCCTAAATTTAACCTTGCCAGTGTACCCGCCCCGAACATCTGTGTTTGGTGGATATGCCTTTATTATCAACAAATATTTAATATACATGTAGATATTTAAAAGTTTGAACTTCACAGGCTGATAAAACTGAGCTGGATTCCCACCTTGACACTCACTGGGTGTATGGCCTTCACAGCATGGTTGTCATTAAATGAGAAGAGCCTTGCTTCAAAAACGAAATACTAAAGCCAGACATGGTGGCACATACCCATAATTCCAGCACTCAGGAGGCTGAGGCAGGAGGATTGTTATGAGTTTGAGACCAACCTGTGCTACAAAGTGAGCTTAAGGTCAGCCTGAACTGCATAGTGAGACGCTTTCTCAAAAAGACAAAAATAAATAAATAAATAAATAAAATAAAATATTAGCCTCATGTAGTAGTGCACACTTGCAATGCCAGTACTCAGGAGGCTGAGGCAGGAGGATTGCTGTTAGTTCAAGACCAGCCTGAACTACAAAGTGAGACCCTATCTCAAAACACAAAATAAAATATTGCTATGAGTGAGCACTCACCATCTTCTGGATCTTGTGCCTTGGGGAACTGGAGGATGTTGGAGAAGCTGCTTTCAGGGTCTGTGGGGTAAGAGCACATTCACATGATGCCAGAGAGGACCCCAACTTTGCACCAGTGACTGGCAGAGGGGCTGCTGGAGCCAGGAGTATGCAGGAAGAAAGCCCAGGGTTCACTCAACAAGGCTGTTGGGGTGGAGGCGAGGAGCTGGGACAGTGTGGGGAGGACCTGGTTGGTTAAAGAGGAGTTGGGGTCAGAAGATTCTCTGCAGGGAGCAGTCCTGGTGCCCGGGGCAGTTGCAAATGCAAAGACAGAGGCAAGTGTGGACCTCAGGCTTGCTGGGAGCCTGAAGGAGGAGAGGAGGTTGGGGAGTCTGCACCGCCAAGTGATGGGGGGGCCAAAAAGGTGGGGGGCCCTGCAAAGCATTCACTCACCTGGTCAGGTAGTGGTACCCTGAAGGATGAGAGCAAGGCCCTGAGCCCCCCAGGGGGCTGGAGCAGAGGTGCCCACCAGCCATGCCCTGAGACAGAAGGGAGGTGATGGCTGAGGGGTCTGTGTAGGTGAGCAGTTGTCAGGGCAAGTGGGCATGGAGGGATGGTCCTGCTACCTGCGATGAAGAGGTCCAGTGTAACAGCTATGTGAGGTGCATGGATGGATGAGTTCCCTGAAGGGTTCACAGCTGGTCCCAGCAAGGTGACCAATACATACAGATCTTACATAAGTATAGTATAGAAATTGCTGGAGTACTATCATATAGCTATAATTTTCAAGATTGTGATCAGTTATTAGTCATTTTTTCTTTTTCTTTTTTTTGTTTTTTGTTTTTGAGACAGGGTCTTGCTATGTAGTTCAGGCTGGCCCTGAACTCACTATGCAGCCCAGGATGGCCTCAAACTTGAGGCTATCCTCCTGCCTCAGCCTCCTGAGTGCTGGGATTACAGGCAGGTGCCACCATGCCAGCATTAGTCATTCATTTTTATTGCATATTTTAAAAGTATAGGTCAACAAAATATTAGTTTAGAAAAAAGAAAGGGTCGTTCACACCAGCTAGATGGAGAAGCACTGGTCTGGAGGAACATCTGGTGTCAAGGGAGGGCAGTGAGTGAGTCAGAGAATTGAGGTTAGGACCAAGGAATCTGGCATGGTTCATGATGACCATAGTGGTTGACTGTGGCCCCCACTGCATGGCCACCCTCCCCAGCAGGTCACTCAGCAAATATTCATCAAGCACATACCGCGTGCCTGGCCAGGTGCCCTAGTGCATGCAGGGAATACCAAGGAGAGTGAGCCAGGTCTGTTCCCATCCTCCCAGAGCTGCCAGCCTCTCTCTCTCCAGTCCCTAGGGGATCATGGCAGAAGGGAAACTTGAATCTGACCCTGGAAGGAGCACATAGGGCAGGGAGGAGCAGCTTTTCCATGCTGCCTGACTCATTTCCGGGGTGACCTCGAGGAGAGGCCCAGAGGCAAGGGCAGGACTCGGGGCGGGGCGGTGACTGAAGGTCCAGCTCCTGCCAGAGTCCCTCATCTCTCAGCTCTAGAGTCTTCACCTGCACCATGGGCATCCTGGGGCTTTCTGGCCTCACCTTGCAGAATGAAATGGAAACAGCACCCTGATTAGAAAGAGCTTCTGGGAGGGCAGCAAGCTGCCTTGGAATCCCTCTTGAGGCCTCTGGGGTCACTCTGTTTTCATCTGCTTTCAAAGCTTCTGGAAGGAACTTGGGTTGTTTGGTTGGCTTTTGCGGCTTTTTCAGGGTTTTTTTTTGGTCTTTTTGAGACAGGGTCTTGCTATGCAGTTCAGGCTGGTTTCAAGCTCACTTTGTAGCCCAGGCTGGTCTCGAACTCGTAGTGATCCTCCTGCCTGATCCTCCCCAGTGCTGAGATTATAGGTGTGTACCACCACGCCCAGCACTGGTTTCTGAGACATGGTCTCACTATACAGTTCAGGCTGGCCTTGAATTTACTATGGAGCCCAGGGTGGCCTCAAATTTACACACCCAGTGGGAAATGATGTTCAGAGCCAAGACTCTTGACCTAGGAAGACAGGCTTGAGAAAGGAAGGCCCTTATTCTCAGGAGCGATGCTAGCTGTAGGATGGTGGTTGGAAGAAGCTGTAGGATCTGACTGAGATCAGCTGAGGCTCACTGGGGAGTGACCTCGATGCCTCCAAGGCCCACTTCCAGCCTGCAAATCGAGAAAAAGCAGCACCATCCAGGGAACCCAGTGCAGGCCAAGGACAGAGTAGGTGCTCTGGGCTTCTGGTGCCCATAGGTGGCTCAGGCATCTGCTTCCATGGGGTTCCAAAGCCCAAAGCCTGACCCTTCCAGGACATGAAGACATGGACTGCCTAGGAGAGGGAGGGAAACGCAAGCAGTGGCTGCTGGTTTCGGCCCCCAGGTCACTGCGGTGACTTGTAGTCTGCCCAGTCCTGTCCCTCCGACTGGTCAAGCAGACTTGAAGCCTACACGGAGGGAGCTTGAGTGCACCCTGCTTCCGTGTGAGATCTGCCTGTGATTTCACCCATCTTCCTCCTCTGCACACCGGGAAGCGCTCGAACACGGAGCCCCAGCTCCTCCCCCCTTTCTATGAAGCCAGTTGCCTTTTTGTTTTTTATGGACTGGGGGTTGAACTACATCCCACCCTTTTATATTCTGAGCTACATCCTCAAAGGCCAGTGTGGCTGGAGCCACCAGGGGCAGTGGGGGTGTGGGGAAAGAAGGGTCAGAGAGGCCACCAGATGGGCACTGTGCCCCTTGGGGCTGTACTCCATGGGCGGCGGGGCCCAGAGGCTTTGCGCAGGCCAGAGTGGGGTCTGATCTACATTTCCAAGTGGCTGCTGCGTCCACTGGAGAGAATGGCTGTGGGGGTCAGGGCAGGGCTGGGAGGCTATCCAGGAGGTGGCCGCAGTGGTAACGGGGTTCGCTCTCTCTGTCTCTGTCTCTTTCTCATATTGACCTTCCCAGTGAGTTAGAACCCAAGCTCTTTTTTTTTTTGTCCTGAGACAGGGTCTTACCGTGTAGTTCAGGCTGATCTTCAACTCACTAGGTAGCCCAGGCTGGCCTCTAATTTTCAGTGATCCTCCTGCCTCAGCCTTCTGAGTGCTGGCATTATAGGCACGCACCACCACATCCACCGTCTTTTCTCTTTTTGAGACAGGTTTTTGCTAAGTTGCTGAATTGCCCAGACTGGGCTTGAGCCTATGATTTTCCTTTCTCAGCCTCCCAGAGTTCTGGGATTGCAGACATACACTACTTTTTCCTCCTTCTTAGCAATTCCTTTGTTTTTTGGGTTTTTTCTTTTTTTTTTTGGCACTGGGGATCAAGCTCAGGGCCTTGCACACGCTAGGCAAGTGCAGAGGCTGAGCTACACCCTCATACTAAAAGTTACTTCTTTGACAGCTTCATTGAAGAAAGGTTGACATACAATTAAACCTATTTAACATGTGCTGGGATGTTTTGACACATGTATGTATCACAACACAAAACCATCACCAGAGTCAGCTAAACTGAGTATCCACGGCCCCCTTTCCTCTCTTCCTTGCATGTCCCGCCTCTACCCTACCTCATTGCTAGGCAATCACTGATGGGTTTTGTCCCTGTAGATTAACTGGGTTTTTTTTTGGGGGGGAGGGTGTCTGGCTTCCTTCCCTCAGCATAATTGTTTTGAGATTCATCAGTGTTATTGTGTATATCTAGCTTTTCCTTTTCTTATGCAAGACTATCCCATTGTCTGGAGAGAGCACAGTTTGTTTATCCACTCACCTGGTGATAGATGTCTGGGTTGTTTCCAGACCTCGGCTATGACAAATACATGTGGTATGAACATTCCTGCACCCAGTGGTGTGGACAAATGCTCTCATTTCTTGTAGGTAAATACCTGTGAGTGCAATGTCTGGGTCAGAAGGTTTGCATATTTAACTTGTTAGAAAAACTATTACACTGTTTCCCCAAGAGGCTGGATCATTTGTGTTTCTGCCAACAGGGAGAGAATTCCAGTTCCTCCACAGACTGGATGAGCCCTGCTATGGCCAGTCTGGTACAGATATTCCTTGTTTAACGACCAAATAACCCGCGTTTAACGACCGACTGGTTTAACAGCTGTTCAGATTTGCAACCAGGACAGCAGGCTGTTTGGGTTTACAACGCAGGAATGTGAGCAGCAGGGAGGCCTCAGGGTGGCTTCTACAGCACAGTGCGGTAGTGTGATTTCTGCTGATCGTGCTGCGCAGTGCAGCACTGTAGTTTTATGGTTTGTTATATATGACAGTACTGCGTGAAAGAGTTGTGCAAATAAAAGTGAAGTCCTCAAATTGGGTTTCCCTTTGATCATTTCTTTGTTCTGCATATTGTGAGGTACTTACTACAATATATGCAATTCCTCTTTTATGAACCAGTTCACTTAATGGCCTGGTTGCAGGAACGGAGCTCAGTGGTTAGAGGAGGAAGGTATGTAAATGTTAACATTGTAACCGGGCATGGTGGCACATGCCTGTAATGCCAGCACTCAGGAGGCTGAGGCAGGAGGATTGTTGTGAGTTCAAGGCCAGCCTGGGCTACAAAGTGTGCTCAAGGCCAGCTGGAACTGCATAGCAAAACCCTGTCTCAAACACACACACACGCACGCACACACACACACACACACACACACACAAAACCAATAAACATTGTAATAAAGGCAGAGTGATAACTTCCCTCCTGACGCTCATTCTGAGCCTCTTCTTATGCATATGCTGTCTGTCTTCTTTGGTGAAGACTCTTTTGGTGGAGAAAAGTTTGGCTTATTTAAGAAATCTAAACTGTGTGGTGGTGCATACCTATAATCCCAGCACTCAGGAAGTTGAAGCAGGAGGATTGTTGACAGTTGGAGGCCAGCCTTGGACACATAGGGAAACCTTGTCTCAAAACCAAAAATCAGCCAGGTATGGTAGCGCATGCCTGTAATCCCAGCAGTCAGGAGGCTGAGGCAGGAGGATCCTTGTGAGTTTGAGACCAGCCTGCGCCAAAAAGTGAGCCTAAGGCCAGCCTGAACTGCATAGCGAGACCCTATTTTAAAAAGACAAAAAAAAAAAAAAAAAAAAAAGTGACTCCCCTCCAAGAAAGAAATCAGGTTGTTTGTGTTTTTACTGTTGAGTTTTAAGAGTTCTTTATATATTCTTTTTTTTTTTTTTTGTACTGGGAATTGAACTCAGAGCCTCATGCTTGCCAGGTAGACACTGTGCTGCTGAGCTACATCTCTAGCCCTTCTTTATATATTCTGATTGCTGGGGGCCGGGGATATAGCTCAGTGGCATAAGGCCTTGCCTAACAAGCCTGAGGTCATGAGTTCAATTCCCAGTACCAAAAAAAAGGTTTGTGGAACTAGATTTCAGGCACGCAAATTCTGGTCTGATTGGTATCCTTTATTAGACATATCATTTTCAAATATTTCACCCTGAATTTAGTTTATCTTTTTATTTCATTTATTTATTTACTTTTTTGGTACTGGGAATTGAACTCAGGACCTTGCAGCTGGCAAGCAGGTGCTAATACCACTGAGCTATATCCCAGCCCTGTCTTTTTTATTTTTAATGGTATCTTTTACAAGCAAAAGTTTTCATATCGATGAAGTCCAATTCATCAGTGTTTTTCTTTTATGGACTGTACATGTAATTTTTTTACATTTAATGTTATATCTAGGAAATCTTAGCTTAATCAAAGTCCCAAATATTTTTTTCTTCTGTAAGTTTTATAGTTTTAGGCTTTACCTTGAGATCTGTGATCTTTAGATCTGTGATCTGTTTGGGTCAATTTTCCTTTGCATGTGTTTTGTTTTGTTTTTCACATGCTTGTTCAATTGTTTGAACTTTGTCTGTGGAAAGATTATTCCTTCCCCATCGACTCCTCTCTGTCACCTTTATTGAAAATCAGTTGACTGTATGCGTGGGTCTATTCTTAGGCTCAGTATTTTTCCACTGCTCTCCGTATTCTTTTAATGCCAGTTCTGTACCCTCTTGATTATCATAGTCTTGTAAGTCTTGAGATCTGGTAGTATAAGTCTTCCTACTCTGAATTTTTTTTTTCAAAATTGTTTGCAGATCTTTTACATTTCCATACAAATTTCAGAGTCAGCTTGTTGATTTTTACAAAAAAAGCTTGTTGGGATTTTTTACTGAGATTGGATTAAACATATAGAACAAGCTGGGTATGGTGCCGCACACCTGTAATCCCAGCACTCGGGAAGCAGAGGCAGGAGGATTGCTGTGAGTTCAAGGCCAGCCTGGGCTACATAGAGAGACCTTGTCTCAAAAACAGACAACAACAACAAAAACCAAACCTATAGAATAATGTGGGGGAACTGATATCTTAAAATCCATGAGTGAGGAAGACCTCTGCATTTATTTATTTCTTAATTTCTTTGGGGAATATTTTACAAGTTTCGTGTATTGCCCTTCACATCTCTTGTTAAATTCATCCCTAAGTAATTCATATTTAATTGTAGAAATAGTACAAAAAGTTTCCATATGCAACTTCTTCAAACTTCAACATCTTATATAAAAATGACGCACTTATTGAAGTTAAGAAATTAACATTGATAAGTCAGGCATGGTACTGTCTGCTTGTAATCCTACCACTCAGGGAGGCTGAGGCAGAAGGATTGTCAATTCAAGCCAAGTCTGCTTAAAAAAAGCTTAGAACTTAGAAAAACCTTGTTTAAAAAAATTTTGAAAAAGCTCTGAGGATTAGCTCATTGCAGTGGCCTTGGGTTCAAGCCCCAGTACTGGAAAAAGAAAGGAAAAAACATTTGTGGAATACAATTAACTAAACTGTAGACTTTGTTTCTGTTTTCCCAGTTTGTCCATTAAGGTCCTTTTATCGTTCCCAGCCCAAAGCCGGGACCCCAGCTTGTGCCCCGGCGCCCCGCCTCCTGAGCTTGGGGCCTGTGGATGGCCTTTCCTTGTTTTTCACAGCACTGACAACTTTGAAGAGTTAGGCGCTTTGTAGCATGTCTTTCAATCTGCTTTTTCAGATGCTTCCTCCTTAATAGAGGGAAGGTGGGCATTTGGGGAAGACCCTAGAGGTGATGTGCTGCTCGTGCCAGCTTGGGGGTGATGACACTGCTATCTATGGCTTTTAATGGCCATGTCAACTTTGACGACTTAGTTAAAATGGTGTCTAATGGATTTCTCTCCTGTACATTACTGTTTTCCTGCTCTGTTAAAAATGAGTTGCTATAGCTAGGTGTGGTGGCACATGCCTGTTATCCCAGCACTTGGGAGGCCGAGGCAGGAGGATCACCTCAAGTTCAAGACCAGCCTGGGCTACACAGGGAATTCAAGGCCAGCCTGAACTCATAGTAAGACCTTGTCTTTTTAAATTTTTTTCTGTTTTACTTTTATTATTATTATTATTATTTTTTCTGAGACAGAGTCTCACTATGCAGTTCAGACTGGCCTGTAGCTCACTTTGTAGCCCAGGCTGGTCTCAAACTTGCAACGATCCTCCTGCCTCAGCCTCCCGAGTGCTAGGATTATAGGCGTGCACCAAAGACCTTGTTTTCCATTTTTCTGAAGTGAGTTTCTCTGTCTAGTTCATGCTTTAGCAGAGGGGACTGAAGCTCCTCCGGTCTGTTATAGCCTCCCCTCATTTCTCCTTGCAGCTCTCTCCCGCAGTAAGAAACGTGGTCACCATCTGCAGTACCCACCTGTCTGCTCAGTCTCAGTGTATGTGTGCAAGGCTCTTGGGACCGCTGACCTTGTTGATCAAGCCCTTGTTGGAAATAAACTTTACCACCTCCCATGCAGTGTTCGTTACGATGCTTTTTGCTTTTACTTCCTGTGTCCAATTAAAAAGACTATTGTACACTGTTAATTAGGTCAGCACCTTCCTTTTCCACTTCCTCAGTATCATTATGGCTTACATTTATAATACAAATTTATCGCCAGATAGCTCATATTTGTGGTACTATTTTAAGCATTTTATTTTTTGTTGATGGCAGTGATTTGAGACAGGGTCTCGAAATGTAGTTTAGGCTGCCCTTGAACTCATGATGTAGCCCAGGCTAGACTCAAACTCACAGTGATCTTCCTACCTCAGTCTCTTGAGTGCTGTGATTACATGTGTGTGCCACCACACGTGGCTTAAACATTTTCGTTTTTTGGATTTTTTGAGACAGGTTCTCGCTATGTGGTTCAGTCTGGCCTTGAACTCATCATGTAGCCCAGGCTGGGAACTTGGGGTGATCCTCCTGCCTCAGCCTCCCAAGTGCTGGGATTACAGGCATACACCACCATGCCCAGCTCAGTTTAAACATTTTAAAACACTTAATTTCTGATTGCTCATTGAGAGTATATGGAAATACATTTGACTTTCATATATTGACCTTGTATTTTGCAACCTTGCTAAACTCACTTATACAATAAACTTATATTAGTTTATTATAGATTATTTAGCATTTTCCATATCCGTGATTATGTTGCATGTGGATGAAGAGAGTGTTGCTTCTTTCTTTCCAGTTTGATGCCTTTTATGTCATTTTCCTGCCTTTTTGCACTGGCTAGGACTTCTAAACACTGCTGAATGAAGGGAGATTGGATATTCTCAATGTGCTGTGAAGGCAGATCTGACAGGACTTCCTGAAGGACTGGAGTTGAGCGATTGCTATGAACATTGACTTCCTATTAGAGAAAGAGTTGGTGCCCATGGTGTGGGTGGTGGAAATGGTTTACTGAGGGCAGAGAGGTGGCCATGGTGTTGTCCGGAGCCCTGGCTTAGCAGAGATGAGAGGCGATGAGACAGGAGGTTTTCCTTTTCTTCTGCCGGTTTGGCTTTAAATATGAAGGGACAAAGAGGATTCCATGTGATCTTTTTGGAACGAAGACAGACTGAAGCCCATTTTGGCGGCATTAGCCCCGAAAGATGTTAGCATTCTTCTTTCCTACCTTCCCACATTCCTACGGGGACTCCCATTGGAAAGCAGGTGGATGGGCGGGAGATGTCTGGATTTGGAGTGAGGAGGCCTGGGTTGAAATGCTGGCTCTGCAAATGTCAGCTGTGTGAACCAGGGGCGTTCCGGTCTCAGTTGCCCATGTGTGGGGCTCATGATACAAAGACAGGGTGGCTGTGAGAACCTACAATGGCCGCACCTCCTGAGCCTCCCCGGGAGCAGGGCTCCGTGTGCATCCATTTAATCCTCCTCGGTGCCCTGTGAGGTGGGTATTATCAGGTCCATCTGACTAAGGGGGGCTCTGAGAAGGTCCCCACTCCTGCACGGTGGAGGAGGGAGTCCGCTGGGAGCTGCCCATCGTGCCCGAGAACCCCTCCTGCTGGGCGTCTCCCAGTCTTGCCCCCCTCCCTGCCTGTGCTGCCTCCTTGGGCTCCCACTTGTCACTGTGTCCCTAAGATTAGGGAGTCTGCTCACACCCCCTGCATCCAGCGCATCCAGTGAGGGTCAGGGAAGCACCTTTGCCCTCAAACACAAAGCTGGGCAGTAGCCTGGGCAGCACCATCTTGTCGACCCAATGTGGGGTCTGGCCACACCCCTGAGGGTCACTAAGGAGACCTTCTCCAACGAAGCCATCACTCAAAACAAATTCCCAGCCCGAAGGCATCTGAGACCCCTCTTCTCCCTCCTCTCACCACGACCAGCCGGCCCCAGGATGCTCCAGGAAGTGCTGTGCATGACACCCGCCCCCAGGCGCCACCTCTCTGAGAAGGGACCATTGTGTCCCAAGGGTTAACGAGGGATGCAAGGAAGGAGCCCTTTAGCCATGATGCCCTCTGACCTTTCATAAATCAGAGGGCTGGGAGCGAGGGAGCTGCTTGGCAGGACTCAGTGGGGTGGGGGCTTAGAAGCAGCTGCGCGCGACGTTGACATTGTTCCCACCATTCTAAGTGCAACAAATCCCTCTATTGTGTTCCTGGTTTATCTGGTTCCTCTTGTTTATGAGCAGGGCTCCTTTGGCAGCGGTTCCAGCCCTGGGCGGGTGGAAAGAGTGCTGGCACGCACCGCGAGGGGAGGGCGCGGGAGGGGGCTGCCGTCAATGCCCGCATTGTCCCCGCGCTTTTTGTTTCTACTGTAATGACATGTTGGAAGAGAGAGAGAGAGAGA
>PVLD010015463.1:0-14243 GCA_004027595.1 Dinomys branickii | reverse complement strand
CATGAGGGGCCGGCCAGCCCCCACCCCAGTCTCTGCCGCCTGGCACCAAGTCCCCCCACCATCCTCCAGGCCTCCCGAGGCAGCTGTGGGTCTGTGCCGAGTGGAGCCTGTGCCAGAGTCTGGGGTCTGTATCCTGATGTGGCCCTGCCTGGCTCTGCCACCCAAAGCAGCCCACCCCACTGCCCCCGGTCTTGGTGTGCGAGGCCTGTGAAATGGGAGTGCTGGGGGCCGAGGTCTGCTTCGGCCTTTTGGGAATGGTGGTGCATCTTCCTCAGTTCTGAGTCCGTGCTTCCCAGCCTGGGGCAGAGTAGGAGACACATGGTGGGATAGAGCTTGAGCCGCCCCCATAGGGACCAACATGGCTCTATGGGCCTTGCCTCCCCTCTGGGCCTGGGGAGAGGTGTCAAGGGGGAGGAAAGAAGCTCAAGCGTGGTAGGTAGTGCCCTGGTTCCACACGGCCTTGCAAAGAGCTCCCAGGTGCAGGACCCTTCCAGATCTGACAGCAGACTGTTTCCTAGTGGGGGGAAGAGCTCACTGGGTGGGAGAAGACACTCAAAAAGTATTTTCGATGTCTCAGGAAGATCTGAGGCCACCCTGTCCTCACCACTTCCTGTAGGTCTCTGTTGCTCTAGCCAACAAGTCAGCCGCCTCTGCTAGCATACCTCCCAAGACAGGGAGCTCACTACTCCTCTACAGCTTGTCCTGTCCTTGCCCCAACCAGACTTTTGAAAAGTTCTGTCTGAAATCTATTTCTTTATTGCTACCTTTGGGATCTAGTTCTATTCAGTGGAGTAAGTTAAGCCTCCCTAGGACTCAGTTTCCTCACCAGTAAAATGGGAATAATCGTCTCTGCTTCCCGTCACATAGCCAAGGGTGGCATGTGGACCTGTGGAAAGTTCTCCAGACACTCCTAGGCTTCAGCTAGGATTCGACATCCTGGAACGGGGAAAGACCTCCCCTTTTATGGTCAAGGGCAGTTTTCTGAGAAGTCTGACTTAGGGTCAGGGCTCGAGCAATAGCCAGGGTAAGGGCTCAGGGTTCAGGTTGTGGCTGGGGTAAAATGTCCGTTCTTGCAGAGAACGATGCTTCAATCTGGATCAGAGCTCAAGCTTGGGCCAGGTTAAAGGTCCACATTAGAGTTGGGATCGGTGTTGTTTTGGATTTGGAACAGGCTCAGTTTATAAATGGGGCCAGAGTTCATTCTGGATTTAGGATCATGGTTCAGTCTGGGGTTGAGGCTCACTGGGGATATAGGTCAGTGGCCTAAGTGCCTGTTTGTCAAGCCCAAGGTCCTGAGTTCAATTCCCGGTACACAGAAAATAATAAAGGCTCAGCCAGTGACTAAGGTAAGTGCTCAGATAGGGTCAGGCTCAGAGTCCAGACTGTCATCAAGATCAAGGGTAATAAGTGTTGGCTGGGGTTTAAGGGCAAACTGCCAGTGAGGGTCAGGGTCGGGCTCGAGCTCAGGCTCAGGCGGAGGGGTCAAGGCCTCTGGCTGTAGCCCAACCTTGACGGACAATCTCTACCCTCTGTCGAGACTCCGTGTGTGGCTGGGCTGGGCCAGGGCTCAGCTGCGCTGCGTCAGGACGCGCTCTGGGGCTGTGTCTCTGAGTAGTAGGGACCTAGGTCTGGGCTGAACTCCTGGATGGACTCAGTTTTTGTATCTTGATCCTTACGGCCTCAGCCTGCCAACGTTTCCATGCCAATCCGGAAGTCATGGCCAGAGCTGTCCGACCAGGGCAGGCCGGGACAGCACAGCAGAGCGGGTGAAGCCTGAGCACAGGAGGGAGCAAGATGTGTGTGTGAGGGGCATTGGGGGCCTGGGGGTGTGGCCTCCAGAAGATCAAAATGGTGTGTACAAGAGAAATCAGGAAATCTCTGGCCTCAGGATCTCCGAGATGCTTGGAGCTGGTTTGGGGTTGGGAGCAGACTAACCAGGGCTGGGCGGGAGGGGCAGGAAGCAGAGGAGGAGAGCTCTGAGGTGTGCAGACTCGCATGTGTGCGGGCATGTGTGGCCCTGGGTTTCTGTGTCTGGGGTGACGGTGACTGTGGGTGAGTCTAGGGCACGTGTGTGGCTCTGTACAGGCCAGGATGAGGGTGAGGTGGCACCTTTACCACCCCACCCATGAGCTGTGGTGGGCTGCTACTTAGCCCTTGGCTGTAATGGCTGAGGGTCCCTGCCGGATGTCCCCATGTGACTGCCCTGAGTCCTGCGGGACCCCTCAGCTGACAGCCCGTGACTGCTGCCTGGTGGCTGGAGACGCTGCAGGACCTGTGCTCCCTGGGCTGACCCTATGGCCTTGCAGGAACCTCAGTGGAGGCAGCTGGGGAGTGAGACTACAGGGAGAGGTCGCAGCCATGATGATCACTTGTGGTTCCTCCCAGATTGCCCGTCCCCAGGAACCTGCCCTGGGCAAATGGGGGGGGTGTCGTGGGGGGAGGACACGGGAACCAAAGGGCCAGAGCATTGTCTCCCCTCCTCGCTGGGATCTGAGGGCTCTCCCCGACCCCCAACCACCGTCACTGTTTTCCTGGTTGTTTTCTTCTTACCTGCTGTCACCATTTAGGGCAATAGGTAGAAGATACTACTCCTCTGTTTCGAGACTGGGCCTTGCTACGTGGCTCAGGTTGGCCTGGAACTTGCAGCCATCCTCCTGCCTCAGCTTCCCAAGTGCTGAGATTACAGGCGTGCATCACCATGCCCAGCAGATGCTCCCTTTTGAAGTCCCTGCTCCTTGTCACATGCATCCTCTCCATGACCTCTGGCGTTGGGTTCTGGTCTGAGAGTCAGCTGCGCATCTGATCACCTTGGGGTGGGGATCATTGCAGGGTGTCGGTGTCAGAGGGCATGAGAGGGCTTCCCAGTGCCACACCAAGGTGCAGCACGCTCACCCCTAAGTCACTCTCAGGGCACCTGCTGGGCCTGGGCCCTCAGCTGAGCCTACAGGCCACAAGGAAAGTCCCACAGGGCTGTCCTCAGGCGAACTGCTGCTGGGGACACTAGCTCAGCCAGCAAGGCAAGGCCAGGGCTGGGGGTGGGAGGGCTTCATGAGGCATAGCGGTGAGGAGTTGGCCAAACAGGGGCTGGTGTGTTGGATGCAGAGCTTCCAGGGGCAGAGCTTGGGATACAGCTCTTCCTCTTGGTGGGACAAGAGGTCCTGCAGTGTGAATCATACCCAGATGGGTTGAACCTCGACTCTTACACTTTCCTGCCCTGTAACTGCACAGAAGTTTGGGGACCTCTTTGAGCCTCAGCTTCATGGCTTGTAAGGGGAGTTGCAGCTGAATCTGGGGGGCCTGTGAGGATGGTGGAGTCTCACTTTTTCCATCTGTTAAATGGGGCCACAGACTTCTCACCTGCAACCACCTAAGCAGCTGTGTCTGATTTGTCTCCTGCTGGGTATGTATGTAGGCCATGAAGACCCAGACTGTGTCCAGAGCCCTCTGTTTAGCAGTCAAGTGGAGGGCAAGAATCAGTTGGCAGCTTCCCTTCCTTTCCCTTTCCTTTCTTTTATATTTTCCTGGGGTGTTGGGGATGGAACACAGTGCAGTAGGCAAGTACCCCGCCACTGAGATGCACCGCAGATGCGGTGGGTGGTGCAGCTCCGACTGCAGTGTGTAGGATCCAGTGTTTCAGACAGTGGAGGGAAGGGAGGAAACCTCACCGAGCCTCTGAGTCCATTCAGCACTCAAGTCAGATTGTGAGCACCTCTGTTTGTCTTTTACAACTTAGGTACACGTTCTACCCTACCAAACCTATGCCAAACAGAAGTATGGATGTGTGTAGTTATTCCTGTTTTGTTTTGCTTTTTGAGACAGGGTCTCCTATGTTGCCCAGGTTGATCTCAAACTCTTGTTGATCCTCCTGCCTCAGCCGCCTAAGTGCTGGGATTGTAGGCATGCGTCGCCCTGTCTGACTCAGAAGTTTTTAAATAATGAGAGTGAAAAATAAAAACAGAAGTGCTGAGGTTCTTTCTGCCCTCGCTGGGTCATTTCATGTCCCCTTGGGGTGCCCCAGCCTTCCCTGGGCTGCATCCAGGGTGCTGAGGAAGCCCATCACAGTGGTAATCCCAAGGGCAGGAGGGCCTGGCAGGGTCCCCCAGTGGCAGAAGTCATTTGTTTGTGGCATGCTTTACCATATACCCATCCTACCTGTACCCTCTGCCAGGCCTGGGACACCCAGGTGAGAGGGGACATCTGTGTGAGGGCAGCTGGGGACAGCTGTTCATTTTCCTCTATTACCAATGGCAGGTTACATAGCAAAAGTATTTTCTTAAAATCTATTTTAAAATTTCCTCATAAAATTTTAAATGCTTTAAAAAATGCTTTGGAGGCTGGGGCTGCAGCTCAGTGAGATCCTCTGTGTAGCACACTCGAGGCTGTGGCTTCAATCCCCAGCACTGGGAAAAAAAATAAGAATGTGTGTGTGTGTGTGTGTGTGTGTGTGTGTGTACTGAGGGTAAAATACCCATAACATAAAACATTTTTTTTCAGTATTGGGAATTGAACCCAGGGCCTTCACACTTCGCTATATCTCCAGGATTTTTTTATATTTTATTTTGAGATAGGGTCTTGCTAAATTGATAAGTTGCTCAGGCTGAGTTCAAATCGCAATCAATCTTCCTCGCATAGCCTCCTAGAATTCTGGGATTACAAACATGTACCACCATGCTTGTCCAAGAAAATGATCATTTTAACCTTTTAAAAAAATTACTAGCTGGGTGCAGGCCTGTGTTGTTAGCACTTGGAAAGCTGAGGCAGGTGGATCGCTGTGAGTTTGACGCCAGCCTGGGCTACGTAAGTGAGTTCAAGGTCAGCCTGCTCTATATAGAGAGACCCTGCCTCAAACAAAACAAAACAAAACAGAATATTATTTGTGCTGCTGGGGATTAAACCTGGGGTCTTTCTCCCATGCGGGTTGGACTCAGGAGTGGTCAGCGGAGCCCCTAATGGATGAGTCAGGATCAGGCATCAAAGGGGGTTCCTGGGAGGCTTGGTTCTGTCTTTATGGGGTTCCCCTGCCTGGATCGCCCCCTCCAGCTCAGTCTCCCTGCCAGGGCCAGCCCTGGATCCCTCTCAGGGAAGCCCCTCCATATCTGCCCCCTTTGTTTGGCCTTGTCTCAGGTGCCATCTCGGTGAAAGTCTTTACAGTTCGCCTCCTCACCTGTCCTCCCCGTAGAACTGGGGGCTCCTCGGGGACAGGGCCGTGTCCTCACACTGGGGAGCCCCGCAGTGCTCCCAGGGCTCACACTCTGCGTGTGCTGGAGATCAGATCTGCTCTGCCACCTTGGGTCCGTTCTTTACCGGAAGTCCATGCTCATGCTGCTCCCGGGGGAGGACGTGGGTGAGGACCTCCCCCAGGTGCCTCTGCCTGAGTCCTCACCACCCAGCCCAAGGGTGGACTTGTGGGTGGCCTTGCCCACCTTCCCAGGCACTGAGGTCCTGTATCACAGCTTCTGAGCACAGCCACCCAATTTTTCTCTCTGCCTCCAGGGAACGGGCTTGGTTGATGTGGCGTCCCAGGTTCCCTGCACTTCAAGAATGTGGATGAGGCAGTGGACAGATGACAGTCTCGGAGACCTTTCTCTGTCACCATTCGGCTCTCACCGTGCAATGTGAGCTGGTGTTAGCCAGGCCACCTCGCTGAGCCTCGGTTTCCCTCTCTGTCACACCAGCGGGTTGGTCTCCCTGACCCCAGCACCCTCCCCAGCTGTGCCCTCTTGGGCCTGTGAGATTCAGAGAGCAGAGGCGGGAAAGCGAGATGGCCCCTCTCTCCCCACCTCCTCGCCCTGTCCCCCAGGGTCACCCCAAAGCCACCCCTCCTCAGCTCCCTGGGACTTCCCTGCAGCTGCAGGCTGGGGAGACAATTGGGTGCTTTAGAGAAATACATTTTTGGGCTAATTTGCCATGTGTAAGTGTTTCTCTTACCCTTTAAAAGTGGAGAACAAAGAGGCCTTTCTGTGCCTGGGCAGGCTGCTGGGGAGGGGACCGCAGCTGTACAGGGCTGGCGACCCTCCTCCCTCCGTCCCTTGCAAGCGCCCCACCACTCTGCCCCCCACCCCCAGGAGGGACAGCCTGGACTTTCCCAGCCTCCCCCAGCCCCTGCCCCAGCCCAGCCCCCTCCCACCAGCTGCCCCAGGCAAGAGGGAAAGTGTGCGTGGGTGGTGGCTGGGTGGGGAGGGGCTCGAGGAGAGAAAGCCCCTTTCCACGTGGCTGTGGTGGCGAGGCCGCCAATGTGCTGGCCTGGCCAGTGTGTGTCAGGTTCCAGGGGCTGTGTGCTTGGTCATGGATGCCGGCTGGTATCAGTCACCAGTCATCAGCATCTAGTAGGTACTTGATCTGTTCATCCATCCATCCATCCATCCTGCTGGTCCCTGTCGAGTTCTTACCTGCAGGTCTCCAGGCTCCCATCCTGGTGGGAGTCAGAAGTCCCAAGATCATGGAAAAGCACAGAGGCCATGCACCTCTCAGAAGAGGTGGCAGCTTTGGGAGGGGTCTTGGGAACAAAGGTGCCAAGGAATGGAAGGAGGTGTGTGGTGTGTCCCTCTGTGTGGGGCGGGTGACTTGTGCGTGTGAAGGATGGGGCCAAGGCTGGCTCCTGCTGGCCTGCATGCTTCTGCTAGGTGATGACCATCCTTGCTGAGGTTGTTCTTCCACCCAGAAGGGCCTCCTGTCTCTGTTCTAGGGACTCTTCTCCTCTTCTGAGGCCTCTTGCAGCTCCTAATGCTCCTTTCTCATGGCTCAGCCCCTCAGCTATCATGGCTGGACGTCTCCCCGGTGCACCCAGAGATGCATGGAGGCCTGGCGTCTCTCCCCCATCTTTGTGAACTCCTGGGGTGTCTCCCTAGGCCCTACCATGACTGCTAGAGTTCACAGGCGAAGATGCCAGGCACCTCCCCTCTACCCTTGTAACAGCAGCAGCCAGTGTTTATTGTGCACCTACGACACGCCGATCAGTGGTGCATATCTAGAAACTCATTTCATCACAGCTGCTCTTACCTGCCACTGTATTGCCAATAGGAGAATGGTACCACTGCAAGGTTAGGACTGGCCAAAGATCGCCCAGCTCTTAGGGAGGAGGCATCAATCTGGGCTCTCAACCACTGTATCTGTGCCATCTAGGACTCCGGTGACAGAGCCAGAGCCGGGGGTTCCCTCCTGAGGCAGGACACTGCCACTGGGTAGGGTTCTGAGATTTCAAGACCCTGGAGGGATGCAGAGCCCCTTCTAACAGCCCTGGGGTCTCCCTGTGGCCAGGACATCCAGAAAGTGCCCTGACACCTGCCCATGCTCCGGGCACAGCCCAGGGTGATAGAGACGGGTTCCTGTGTGCACATGTGTGTGTGTGTGTGTGCATGTGCACGCACATGCATCTGTCTGTGGGCTGCTGGGATGGAGGAAGGCAGAGAGATCAGAGGACAGTGGCCGCATAGCCACCGCACGCTCTCCGTGGGCTGGGAAGGGGCCCAGTGCACCCTATGCACTGTCCCCCGAAGGTCGGAGTCAAACTGGCAGGCAGTGGCATGTGGCTGTTTGCCCCGAGGCTTGTGGGGAGCCCCCCTACTGTGATGGGCAGGCGACTCCCGGGCCTGCCTGAACAAGGACTGTGCCAACTCCCAAAGGCCCTGCAAGCCCCGGCCACTCTGCTGTGAGCTCTGCACGGGTACTATGCACGCTGTGTTCCTGCAGGGAGCAAGGAAGTCCAGATGGGTGGCAAGGCCGAGAGCTGAGAGCACCCCAGAAAATGAGCTCAGGGTCTGGGGGTGAAGGCGAAGGCAGACAGCAGAGGGGAGGGGAGTCACCTATCTGATGGTGGGGGCCCCAGGAGCAGACTTGGAGTTAGGGCAGGTGGGGGCCAGGGAGCGGCACAGAATCCTAGAAGGCAGTGAGGTGAAGAGTCTTTGGAGGCTACCTAGTGAAAATGTAGTTGACGCAGAGGGGGAAACTGAGGCCCAGAGAGAGGGGATGAGTTGCCCAACACAGTGATAGAGTTAACTCAGGTTCAACAATCAGTTGCTCAGCCTGTCTGGCACCAGGCTGAAGACTCAGCTTCAATAAGGCTCTCTCTCAATTGGATACAGACTAGCAGGGTGAGGGACAGACAGACGGACAGGCACTACCCAGGGCTATGAGTACAGTGATTAGAGTGTGAGCAAGGTAGAATTTGAGACTTGTTGGAAGAGGTAGCATCAGGGATGGGTTGGGATTTGAAGGGTGAAGAGGAGTTCAGGAGACAGAGCAGAGAAGGAAAGGGTCGGTTTCCAGGTAACCTGCTGGCTCTGCCACTCCTGAAGTTAACAGCCAGTGTATCCTCCACGAACTCCTTGGAGCAGGGGAGCGCAGTCAGGGCTTCCCAGGGCCCCAGAGCGGCATCACGGCATCCCAGCCATTCAGTCCACTCCCCTTGCTTTCCAACCCTGAGCACTAACTGGGCACCTGCCATGAACAAACCTTGCAGGGCAGGAGGTTTCTGGAAGTGGACGTGCAGAAGGGCCTTTGGGCAGGGAGCGGTAGGAGCAGAGAGGGGCAGCTGTGCTGTCACGCAGCACCATCTCTTCACCACGCGGCAGGGACACTGGGAGAGTGGACAGACTTGGCAGTTTGTGTGAGGGGACCCCCAGCTCCTCCTACAGAAGGGTCATAAGCAGCTCCACCCCCAGTGGCCCAGGACCAAAATGAGCTCAGGGCTTGGTTCTACCCCATCGCAGGACTCAGACCCACCTTAGCCCCCCACCCTGGCTCATCGGTATGACAAAGGGCAGGGAGGGTATGCAAAGCAAGGGGCTTGGGGACCGGTAAGAGAGAGAGAGGCACAAGAGAAGGGCGCTAGGGCCTCAACCTGCCTGGGTGTGGGGAGGAGCAGTCTCCTGGCCTGGGCACCAACT
Organism: Dinomys branickii; assembly: GCA_004027595.1. Lineage (NCBI taxonomy): Eukaryota > Metazoa > Chordata > Mammalia > Rodentia > Dinomyidae > Dinomys > Dinomys branickii. The sequence continues at coordinate 5,358 of PVLD010015463.1, read as the reverse complement.
GGAGTCACCTCCCCCTCATCTCACTTGGAAAACTCCTACCTGTCCGTAGGGGCCTTGGTTTCAGCACATCTCTTTCAACGGGGCTTCAGAGCATGAGGTTGGGTATCCTCAGCCCTTCGAGGCCCAGACCAGTCTACCTGACCTATCCCAAGCTCATCTGTAATGGGGACAATCATGCATGTATCTTGCAGGACGGTTGCAAGGATTACATGAGGGGTACTTGGCAGGGAGGTACAGAGCCACAATGGTGATGTTGTTCCTTGGCCAGCTTCCCTTCCCCCACACCCTACCCGAGGTCTGCCTGACTTCTGAGCCCCCACCATGTCTATGGGTTTCCCTTAGATTGAGCTGTGATTAAGCCGCCTGCCTCCCGCACAGGACAGCGCCCCCTGCAGCCCGGTACAGGACTCAGCCCGGTCTGTCCCTGTGAACCTGGCAAGGCCCAGCCTCTGGCCTGGCCCCGACACTGACCCAGGCCCCAGCTCCCCACTCCCCAGCAGTCCCGGCCTCCGCTTCCTCACATATGAGTCGGGTGACCTCTGAGGTTGCTTCCCATCCAAAAACCTCCATGTCCCAAACTGGTGTCACCATCCTGCCCCTAGACCAGCCCTCACCTCCCTGCTTCCTCATGAACAGCCTCACTGTTCTCCAGTGACCCAGGCGTGAAACTTCAGAGTCGCTTCTGACTCATCTGCCCCGTCATCCCCTCATGGCTAGTCATCGGCCACGACAGTTTTTCCTTTAAACTGGCTCACATCTGCCTCCCCCCCCCCGCCCGCCCAGAACTCTAGTCCCCTCATCTTGGCCTGCGCTTTAGCCTGAAGCCTGAGTGTTCATGTGTGGGCTCTAATTGGCCAATGCATCCTCCTCTGTGACCAGCTTGCAGCAGAGATCCAGATCCACCCTTAAGGTCCTCCTGGAAACACTGGCCAGGGGCTGAGGAGCCAGAGACTTGATCTGGGTTGACCTGGGCCGGGGCACTGAACTGGAATTCTGCTCTGATAGCCCCAGGTGGCCGTCTGCAGTTTCCTGAGCCGGCTCACCCTGCACGTCCACCGTCGATCTCACATAGGCGTGCACACGCACACGCACACCCACACCCACAGGCGCACACTCAGCTCCACTGAGTGCTGAGGGTAGGGCAGGGAACTGGGGTGACTGACACGGTGGGACAACGCCAGCCTGGAGCACACTGTACACACATGCAAGGGCGCGGGCGCCACTCCTATTGGGGCCTGTGGCTCCGCCGCCACGTTTCAGGCTGGGGGCAGCCGTGCGTAGACTCTGAGAGGGGCTGGGCCAGGAGCAGCAGCAAGCTGGAGCTGAGAAGGGCTCAGGGGCTGGCCCTGGGGCTCAGAGGTACACAGCCTGGGGGACCCTGTATCGTTGTCCTTAATTCATGTCTCCAAAGTGGAGCTGACTTTCCCAACCTGAGAGGCGATGCTGCAACCCCCCCAGCCCTTCGCATAGGCCACCCTCCTCTGTTCTTGGCCCTTTAGCCCTGTAAGCGGCTGGACAATGGTAATTGCTCCCACCATGCCAGGACAAAGCTGAGACCCACAGAGCACAAGAGCTGTCCCCAGGTAACCGGCCAGTCTTTGGGGTAGCCAGGCCTGGAATTTCCCTGGCCCTGCAGCCATAGTCTGGAAGCTTTGGGGGGAAGAGTGAAGGAGGGGATCCACCGGGCATCCCAGGTCCCCCTGGGGCAGGGGTGCCGACAGGTGACATGGAGTGGCGGTGCCATGGGGCCTCGCCAAGGCAAACCCTGCCGGGATGGTGTGTCCTCCCCCATGCGGTGAGTAGGTGGGGGGTTCTGGCCCCAGGGAGCAGGAGGGACTGGGTGGCGGATTTGTGTTTCCACTTGATTTCTTCAGTTGTTTTCTAAACTTGGTGGCAGGATCCGAGGGGCGGGGTAGAGGCGGGGAAGCCACTGGAAGGCGCCACGGCCCCGCCGCCTGCCCACCATGTGACTTGGCCGACTGACCACACAGCCTCGTGGAATGGCCTAGAGGCTTCCTTCCCGGGCTGCTGGGCGAGTGAGTGACGTGGGTGAGGACACTGGGCCTGTATGGGCGACGCCCCGCGTGACCTGCTGCCTCCAAGTTCACTGCCCGGTAGGGGGCTCGACCCCTTTGATCCTGTGAGTTCAGAGTGGCTGTGGCCTTAGCCGACTGCCACTCTCAGTGCAGGCTGGGGGCAGGTGTGGGTAGCCAGATGGTCGCAGGCGTCCCAAAGCCCGGGACTTTTCCTGTCACTGCCTCTCCTCTGGGCTTTCTCTGCTTCCCAGCTGTCCTTTCCTGACTCCTGCCTGGTGCCTCCTTTCTAGGACAGCAATTCTAGGCCTCACTCCCTGGGCTCCCCAGTGTTCTTCCTGCCTTTCTGGGCTGTCCCAGACTCTGCTCACAGCCTCAGCTGTGGCCTCATCCCTTCTAGCCACCCAGTGTCCTCAGACCTGTTCTCCCTTGGGACCTGCCCGGCCGCTTCCGTTCCGAGTGCCAGCTGGGGATTCAACTTCCTTCTCTGAGAAATGAGGAGGTAATGACGGAACCAGCGACCTTCTGGCGATGGATCCATGAGATAGAAGTGTGTGGCAGGGGACACAGTGGGGGAGCCCGGCTTCTCCCCAGTGAGAGCTCCAGCCCTGCCACTCTGGACATCTCTCTGAGCTCCAGTTTCCCGCTGTGTACCCTGCAAAACGAGGGTAAGACATACTCTCCACTCAGGAAGGAAGGAAGGAACTGATCTCAGAGAGGAGACTCTCAACCCAGTTGGCCTAGAGGGGACGGTTCCCTCAGAGCCCAGATCAGTGACAGAACCAGCTGGCAGAGACACCAGAGGGAGGGCAGAGGCCAGAAGTAGAAGCAGCAGGGAGTTGTCTGTTATTAATATCATCATCATCATTATCATAATCATTATTATTTTGAAGTTCTAGGGATTGAGCCGGGCATAGTAGCACATACCTATAATCCCAGCACTTGGGAGGCTGAGGCAGGAGGATCATTGCGAGTTCGAGGCCAGCCTGGGCTACAAAAATGAGCTCAAGTCCAGCCTGAACTGCTTAGTGAGACCCTGTCTCAAAAAGACAAAGAAAAAAAAAAAAAAGAAGTGCTAGCGATTGAATCTAGGACCTTTCCACTGAGCTACATCCCCTGTCCTTTTTATTTTTATTTTGAGACAATTTCTTGCTAAGTTGCTAAGTCACTCAGGCTTGGCTTGAACTTTTCATCCTCCTGCCTCAGCCTCCTAGAGTTCTGGAATGACAGGCTTCACCACGGTGCCTGCTAGCTAGTTACTTATCTATATTAATACATGCTTGCAGGAGGTAATGATTACATTCACTGTGGGAAGTTGGTACACATTGGCTATTTATTTTTAATAGGTGCTATTTTGTATCAACATTGAGTATTACAGGAATTTCAATGTTTTTTAAATTTTCACAATGATGCTGATGACAACCACGATGATGATTTGTAGCGCTGGGCGGGGACACGCAGGCAGGCACTTTCCCCCAGCTTAGAGCCCTCTCTGAAGCTGATTCTTTTATTGGACCATGCTGTGAGGTAGGTGCCAATACTTCTCCATTTCCCAGGTAAGAAAATAAAATCTTAAATGGGTCAAAGTTTGCTCAAGGTCAACTTTTAGCAGCAAAGAACTAAAATGAGAGCTCAGGCAGAGCATCCAGGTGGCCGACACATGGGAGATGAGGCCCGGTGAGGCCCGGAGCCGCCTGTCCGCTCTCTGGGTGCACCCCCTGCTGTGTCCCCTGCAGAGCCCCACCGCAGGCTGGCCTGGCCTCAGCCTGTGCAGCTCCTGCCACTGCCACAGCTTCCTCCTTCCTCTTTCCCACCTCTTCGTTCTCCTCTGTGTGCTGCTCGGGCCCCGGCCTCTCTGCTGTCACCACTTCCTGCAGCGACTGCCCCACAACTCTTTGTGCTGTGGACACCGGGAGAAGCCCACAGATGTGTGGGCAGCCGCGGGAGGCAGGGTGAGCCCTGACACTGGAGTCCTGGCCGGTCACCAAGAGCTGCGTGGCCTCATCTCTGTGAACCCCGTTCTGCCCCCTGAAAAGTGAGCTGTCTTTTTTTAATGCACCCACACCCCTGCCAGGTGGACGTACAGACGCAGGAGCTGAGGCTTTGTGAGGCCCGGGACCAGCGAGGTTGGAAGTGAGCTGTCCCCCCTTGCTGGGCCATTTGCTGATATCACAGCAAGAAAGGCTGGGGGTGGGGGATGTACTCAGAGCTCTAAAGCTTGAAATCTCTCCCAAGAGCTGGGCACAGTGGTGCAATTTTGTAATCCCAGATGCTCAGGAAACTGAAGCAGGAAGGTTACAACTTCAAGGCAGCCTGGGTAATTTACTGAGACCTTCTCTGAAAATGCAATTTAGAAAGGGTGCTTGCTTAGGATGTGGAAGGCCCTGGTTCCATCCCCCATACTGCTAAAAATAAGTAATAAAGCAACAGACACCCTTCCCATAGAGGAAGGTTCCCTGCTTACAAGCAATCAGGACCTCCTAGGTGAAGTTCACCTACCAGGTGCCCTCCTGGGGCTGAGCACCCCCTGTGGGGTACAGCGCTGCTGTTCTCTGGCTTTCATCCTAGGAGCAAGGCCCTTATCCCTCCAGCCTTCACTACCAGACCCTCCCACCCCACGTGTCCGGTGCCCCACAGCCCTCATCTCCCTTGGCTCGATGAGCTCCACCCAAATGGGCCTCATGGCAGATCCGCCCTCAGGGCCTTTGCACATCCTGCTGTCTGCAGCATCCTTGCTCCAGATACTCTTCCTCTCTTTGCTTGGATCTCTTCTGATGTTGCACCTTCGCAGGGGCTGTTTCTCTCTATTTCTCTAAGAATTGAACCTAACACTGATCTACATCCCCAGATCTTTTAATTTTATCATTATCATCATCATTATTAATCATTAACTATTATTACTACTGACATAGGGTCTCACCGCATGGCCCAGCCTGGCCTCAAACTTGCAAGCTTCCTGCCTCAGCCTCCCAGAGTGCTAGGGTTACAGTTGTGTTCCACTGTTATCTATTAGAATGTGCTTCCTGTCTCTGTCACCCTCCACCTTGCCTTGCTTTTCATCCTGGAATTTAGGACTATCTGACATTAGCTTATAGACTTGTTTCTTACCCATTTCCCCGACGGTGAAGTATCCGTTCCATGAGGACAAAGGTGTCTACTTTGTTGACCTACTATAGTCCCAGGGCTGGAACAGTGCTCGGCACACAGCCAGAGACCCGTCAATGTAGAAAGAAGGGAGGAAAAAAGGAGGGAGGGAGGAAAGGAGAGGAGAAGAGAGAGAAGGAGGGGAGGGGGGAGGGAAAGGAAGGGCAGGGAAAGGAAGGGA
>PVLD010015462.1:0-48430 GCA_004027595.1 Dinomys branickii | reverse complement strand
CAGAAGCCCTCCGCTCTGGACCCCAAATGTGTGTGATGCAAAGAATAACTGCAGTAGTGTGAATAATCTTAATAATAACAGTGATTGGTAACGATGTTGATGTAAACACACGGCTGAGTTTGGGACCCAGAAACATCCAATGGGCCAATGGTATTTAGCTGCTATTATTGGAGAGAGGATCACAAAGTCTTGATTTTCACACCTATGGATAACAATTAAAGTACTGTGTATGCTGTCACAATGTTTTCTAAGCTGATACACATTTCACAGAGACCGCCAGTTTTTTCCATAGGTTCCATTTTACTACCAAAACACAACACAGAAAGCTTTTCAGTTGAGATTCAGTTAAAGGAGCTATAGCTGCTCCACTTCCCTGCATATTTATAAAAACCACCTTTCTGTGCTCCGCTAGGTAGGTCAGGGTGAGCACAAGTGTCACAAAATGTGGCTGTCCCCTCTCCATACTCTTTCAGGTGACAGCAGTTTGAGAGCCCCCTGGAAGAGGAAAGTGCCTGTTGTGAGGCTTCTCTTCCAGCAGGGGGCAGCAGAGCTATAGGCAGGAGAAGTCTCGTGCCAGGTTGGTGCTGCCCAGGAGCTCAAAAACACTAGGTCTGGGGGTCAACAGGAGTGCAGTTGTTGGCCCTTGGATTATAAATCAGTCCATTCTATGCCCCTGGAGGAACTCATCACCATGTCCTGAGGGTCAGGCTCACACAGCGTCACCCCAGGATACTGACAGGAAAATAAAGGAGGCTGATCCAGCTGTTAGCCTGGGCAGTTCCCACAGGACTGTGAGTCACTGTGGAAACAGCCTAGAGGTCCAAGAACTCTAGAAGGAATTTCAGTGTGAAAGGACAGGGTTCCCAGGTGTTCTACACCCAGATCGACTGCCTGGAGCCCTGAACATCTAGGACAACATTTGTCACTGTCTAGCAGTAGACCTGGAGCTTGGCCCTCTGTTCTGTGCCCTTTCTGCCCACTTGTTCCTGGCCTCTTCTTCTCCTATCTCTAGGCACATCTGCTGCTGGGCTGAAACTTTAGTGCTCAGGTGACCTCTCAGGTCAGGTAGAGGCCGTGATGCCTGTGACCTCCTCCCCAGATGGAGCATCTGCAGACATCTTGAGTAAATCTGCAGTGATGCTAGATTCTCACCTGCTTCAGGTTACAGCTCTGACCTGAGGGCCACCCTTGGTTTAGTGGAAGAAACCTCCTGGCTACAAGGGTGCATGAAAACACCCTCCTGAGCTCAGCCCTGTGTAGCCACAGCCCTGGAGACCTTAACACGGATCACTGGAGTACGTTCCTGAGCCTGGTGTGCCTTGTGATACCCAAAAAGATTACATGAAAAAGAAATGATGCTAAGTAAGTAAGTCCAGAGGTATTAACAGACACACTACACCACACTCGCAATGTAGAAAAGGACACACATACTTGGCTCACAGGGTCAGGGGACCCCATCCACAGCCAGTTGCCTCCATGGTGCAGAAATCGTGGGGGAAGGGAGTGACAAGGGAAAAGTGCTTAGTCATGCTGACCAGGAAGCACAGCACAGAGCCATGCCAGAGAGGCACAGCTAGAAACCATGTACAGTACCCAAGGTTACACTGCATGACCCGCCCTGTTAAAGCACACTGTGCTTTACTAATTCCTTAGGTAGTTTCTGTTCCAATCAAGTGAACAGAAATTAAATTTAGCCACCACACTGTTCCAATCGCTTGTCTCCTGTGGGCAGGAGGATGTTATGTGAAGAAAAAAACACAACCTGTGAAATGAGAATATAAATTTTGAAAATTCCGAGTGGAAAAATTTGATGTGTTTATAAAGGCATGCTTGTGTTTTTCTTTTCTTTTGTTTGGTTTTGTTTTTCTTTTGAGGGCTTGTTACATTGTTCTTGCTGGGCTCAGACTTACAAACCTCCTGTCTCAGCCTCCCAGAGTGCAGGAATCATAGGAATGCATCATTGGTTAACAAGCAAAAATGTCACATGTCAAAGGATTTAACAAGTTCCCTACTGATCCAGGGCCACTTTCCAATGAAATGACAAATCTGAGAGCAAAAGTAAACCTAGTGGACCAGAGACGAAAAGGAAGAGGTAGGTAGGTGTCTTTAGTCAACTGTCACCTGAGTCAGTTGCCATGAACCAACCCTCAGGAGGACCCAGTTCAGCCCAGGGTGAGGCTTCTGGAAGATCAACAGCCCTACTGAGCCTGATCCCCCACACAGGGCCCAGACTTGAGGGGGTGTGAGACAGGGACCCTGGGGTCAGTCCCTGGGAAGTAACTGTGATTGGGGAACTTGGAGGCCAAAACTCATTTTTCTGCCCAAAGAAGGAGCTGGAGGAAAATGGGGTTCAACCCCTTACCCTCAGTTTGCTGTTGTGACTCCCACAGCTGAGAAGAAATTTCCTGAGAGTGCTCAGTGATGAGCCCAGGGGAGGAATAAATTTGCATAATCACCAAACACTGGCCCCAAGGGGCCTAAGGGGGATAAGAGGCCTGGGGTAGCCTGGCTTGTTGTGGACCTCAGGACCCAGAGCTCTGCAATCTCTTCATCATGGCTTGGACTCATGTCCTGCTCCTCTTTTCTCTGTGCACAGGTGAGCTCTCCAGTCCTGGTCCCCATGTTCTATCACCACAAGACCCTGAGCCCAACATATGGGCTCAGCCCTGGCAGAGTCTGGGGGTGGGGGTCTAGGAATGGGTCCTCCCTCCACAATCCACCTCTCATCTCTCCTGTAGGTTCCATCGCCTCCCATGTACTGACACAACCACCTTCAGTGTCAGTGGCCCCGGGACAGACAGCCGCCATCACCTGCTCTGGAGATGCGCTGCAAAAAAAATATGCAGAGTGGTTCCAGCAGAAGCCAGGGCAGACTCCTGTGCTAATAATATACAAAGATAGTGAGCGGCCCTCAGGGATCTCTGAGAGATTCTCTGGCTCCAGCTCAGGGACAACAGCCACCCTGACCATCAGCAGAGCCCAGGCCCAGGATGAGGCTGATTATTACTGTGGGTCATGGGACAGTAGTGGTACTCAATGCACAGTGACAAAAACAGATAAGGAAGTGAGGCTAGAACAACTTCACTGTCTGTGTCACTCCTCCCACTGCCTCAGGAAGCATAGCAGAGACAAAGCCATGACTAGCACTTCTGCTCCAGCTCAAACCATCTGACATCCTCTGGCTGCCCTTTCCTCTTATCCCACAAGGCAGCCTCTGGAGAGGGAGCATCAGGATTTGATATAGGGCTGATGTGACCAGGCTGTCCTGATATTTTCTGGGCTCAGGCGTGAAACAGAAATGGAGACCTAAAGGAAGGAAAGTCAGAGGGAGACATCTATCCAATGGTCACGGTTCCACTCCTTAACCCAAGTGAACAGACCAGATGACCCCAACTCATTGTTAAAGTTGTACTGATCACACTTGTCCTTGCAGTAAAGGTAACTGAATGGAGACAAGTGGAGAAGACGTTACACTCATCTCTGAGGATGGACAGAACAGTGTCAGGGGCTGTACTTCTGCTGAGACATGTCCTGGGATGTCTCCAAACACCAGGGCCGGGTCCTCGCCCCATATGGCCCACTGAGCAGGATGGTTGCATGGGAGGATGAGCTTCCTGTGACTTGTACACAGGATAAGGCCGTCCTTGCACCTGTATGCATTTGAGTGTGGACGAGAGTACACAGCAGTACATGAACGCATACGTATACTGATAGGTTTCCCACCCAAGACCTCCCCAGTCCTCATGGCAACAGTCCAATGTTGAGTTATAATGGTGCCTAGCTCCTTTTCCCAGAGACCCTTTTATTTCCTCTTCCCAGCTGTCTCCGCTAAAGCCCACACAGGCCAACAATAATCCAATCCTCCTTCAGCAAGGTATGCTGAGCAGCCTACGTCAGCTACCCTGTGCCCCCTCCCCTCGAGTGCATATAAGCTCCAACCCTGTCCTTTGTCTTCAGAGAGCCAGCACAGCTGTCTGGGTGCTGACTCCCTCCGTGCCCGCATTAAACTTTTATCTCTTGCTGTTTGTATCTCTCTCCTTTGCGTCGTGTTAGATTGAGTACCTAATCATCACTCAATCATATACCAAATGCATGCACACCATGTTCATTTCAACTTACAAAAATGTCACAGGAAGCACTGCCATTGCCAAAGCTGACCAACCTCAATATATTCTGTTTCCTTCACTGTCTTCTCCATCTGTCCTCGAAGCCTTTGCCCTACTGTAACAGTAAAAATAAGGATGAGACCAGTTACAGGGAAGAAAAAGTTTATGTATTTTTAGAACATGGCAAATACCATCACTTCTCCGCCTTTTGGCTAAGATCAAGTGTGACAAGTACCAACCAGCTCTTCTCATACATGAGATCATTTCCTCACAAACTCATTCTGTTCCCAGCATTATCTTTACTTCAGATACAAAAGCTCCGGCTGACCTCAAACATGCAGCAATCCTCCTCCCTCAACTGTTTCTTTACACCAAATTCCCTAAGAGTGCATGGTGCTTTCTGTCCCTGTGCGTGATGACCATATAGACAGCCTTTCCCGGTCCTCACGGCAGTCCAGGAAGTTCCTATTTTGAGTCAGTTCCAATCTACCACATCCAGTGCAACCCATGGTGAGAGTAAAGTCACAAAGGCAGAAGTACAGCCATGAGGAGCCCAGGGGTCCCAGGTCCAGCGATGATGATGGGTGTCCAGAACAAAGGCCTTGACCCAAGGCCAAACCCAGGTTTTATGTTTTCATGAAGAAGGGAGTCGCTTCGGAATGAGTAACTGTGAGAACCATGGAAAGTAGGTGAGTGCCACGAGCTGGACTAGGTAGGAGGCCTGAAATCACCTCTGCCACATGCAGGAGAAGGATATGCAGAAAGATTAATCTGCCTAACACAACTGAGATCGGATCTAATGTTTTGGGGTGAGTGCTTCAGCTCTGATGTGTAATGTTTGAAGCCCCAGAAAGTCATAGCTTCTACCTCAAGGCCCATCCCAGTGGACAGCATGGAGCATTGTTTCACACATCCCACCTCATCCCAGCTCACACGTGGGCACAACGGGGTTGGGGGAGTGTCCAGGAAAACACATATGCCATCTCCAAAGATTACCACTAGCATCTCAGCTAGACCGATATGCATTGCTCAAAACCAACTGAAGAAGTTAGGAAAAGTCCCAGCCAGCTATGCACGTATCAGTCCATGGAAATAGGGTCAGGCTCAGCCAAAATGGAGGCGATTGCTCCTCTTTCAAGGAGTCACCTAGAAGGTCCTCCACAAACATAGGGGTTACACATTATTTCACAGACCACTAGCATTTGAAGGGAAGTCAGCTTCACCACATCTCAAGAATACCAATTCGTAGTAGCAATACATTGTTTAGGTGACCACATTAAAAAAAATTTCTTTTTATCAACGTTAAAATCTTTCTTTTTATTAACATTAAAAAGCTTATGATCCTGTAGTTATGATTGTCCAAAATCAAAAACCTTGGGCCTTAGAAATGGAATCTTGAGAATGAAGGTATGTTATGTCCATGCACAACTTCCTATGAGGAATATAAACAGGAACCGTACACATGTACCGCTAAACTCAATTAGGTGAACAGATGTTGAAAGAAAAAGAAATAGAATCGTGACTCTTACTGTTCTGGGGATAAGGCTGACATGAGGAGGACAACCGGATGCCTGTACACCATTAGTGTCCCGGGGAAGATGGTCTCCTTTGGTACTGGACAGAGGAGGAGCACAGCGGGTGTCCTTATCCATGGCCATAGCACTCAAGGAAGACAATGCACCTGAACAAGAAAGAGAAGGCTTCTGGCAGGAGGGAACCCAGAGGCCTCAGGTGAGGAGAAAAGGATACATTGTGTTATGGTTGATACATTGTGTCAACTTAGGTTTGGCTGAGAGATTTACAGGAAGCCAAGATGTTTACTTTGTATGCATGCTGAGCCTGTGGAGGAAGAGGGCGTGGAGGTTACTTGCTACACCCCACCCCCTGGGTGGAGGTAACCTGTTTACAATGTAAGGGACCAAAAGCTGCTGCTTCCTGCCATTCCTCCCTTTTGCTGGTTGTTTTCACTGTGCTCTGCTGCCATGAATGTTTGCCCTCTGCCATGTGCCACTCTGCCTCTAAGCTGGCCAAGTATGGACTGAAACCTCCACAAACTGTAAGCTAAATAAACCTTTCCTTCCTTCATTTTGGGTGTTGGCTATTTTGTCACAACAATGAGAAAAAAGTAACCAAGACAGAATTTAGTACCCGGGGAGTGGGGTCTTGCTGTTACTGTACCTGACCATGTGGTTCAAGAGCCTTTGGAAATGGCTTGTGGGAAGAGTTTGGAAAGGTTTGGAGATGTTGCCTGAAAGAGATGCACTAGAACACCTTCAGCTGTTCTGTCTGCGAGATTCTGATCAGTGCTCAGAAGACCAGAAGGCCGATAGAAATCCTGCCAGTAAAGACCAGGTTCAGGAGGTTTCTGTTGGGAAGGACTGCCTTGGTTGTTGGACTCCAGATGATGTATGTTATGGCTTGGCAGAAAGTTTGTCTGCATTTTGCTTGTGTGCAGAGACTTTGCCTAAGACTGATATTAAGGGTGGCAGCAAACTGATTATTCTGGCAAAAGAAATTTCAAGGAAGTCCAATGTTGGGGGAGTGGCATGGCTATTGTTGGGGGCTTTTAGCCAGATTTATACTGACAATCAAGAGCAAAGAGCCCAGCAGGATGATTTAAAATGTTGTGAGTTTGGCCAGAAAGGAAGATCGAGTAAAACTGTGGACTGCAAAGATAAGGCTGAGGTGATCTCTATTGCTATGAAGGAACAAGAGATTGGAACAGATGGCCTGAGGGCATCACAAGAAGTGAGTCTCCACCCTTTACAGCCTCAAAACTGCAAAGGTGAGAGAACTTGCCTTGAGAAGGGACCCAAAGAGCGCCATGTTCCAGAATGACGGCGGTGGCCACAGTAGATTCCAGAATGGAGGTGGCATAGAGAATTTGTTCCTCAGAATTGGATTCGGAGTGCCAAGCGATCTAGGCACTCGACCCCTATAGCCAAGAGACAGGAAAGTTTGGCTACTGCTCCAGGGGCAGCAGACCTTGGCATCATCCATATGGCCCTGGCTTTAGGTGCATGGAGAACGGAAGAGTTCTGAGGTTAAAGAGGCTTCCACCCAGATTGCAGAAGGCCTGGGAGGCCAGGCAGTATGCCCCTGAGAGGGCAGTGTGTGAGGCTGTGAGTGTGAAGCAAAAGGTGCCCTGGAGACCTCAGAAGTTTAGAAAAGACAGGAGCGTGGATCATCTGAAGAAAGCTGCAAGGAGGGAGCAAAGCAAGCCTAAGAGAGAAGCCATGGAGGCTGTAACTACCAGAAGTGCCATAGGGGTGAACTCATGCAAGCTCTTTGGAGCTCTCAATGTGCCACAAGTTGCTCAGATGCTGGATGTGGAATTACAGGATATATCATTAGCCCTGCTGGATTTTGGACTTTCTTTGGTTACAATGTTGTATATTTCCCTGTTGGAATGGTAATGTTTATTTTGGTAATTTTTTTTAGAATGGTAATGTTTATTTTGTGCCATTGAATGTTGCAAGTGTTTAACTTTTCATTTATAGGAGGCTTGTAACTAAAGAGTTTGTCTTACATCTGTGAGGAGACTTGGGACTTGGACTTTTCAGCAATGCTGAAACTGTTAGGAATTTGGCAACTCTTGCAGATGGACTAAATGCCTTTTGCATAAAGGGATGTTCATGAGTCTTAGGAGGTGAAATGTTATGGTTCTAATGTAATAGAATGTCTTTGTATCTGGAAACTGGTTTAAAGAAGTGTGTCTAGTTGGCAAGTTCACAAGGGATGGATTGTTATGGTTGATACATTGTGTCAACTTGGGAAGTCTAGAGGTTTGGCTAAGTGATTCAGCAGGAAGCCAGGGTGCTTACCTTGTATACATCCTGAGCCTGTGGAAGAGGAGGGCATGGAGGTTGCTTGCTACACTCCGGGCCCTGGGTGGGAAAAAAATTTATTCCTCCCCTTGAGGAGCCTGTTTACAATGTAAGGGAGAAAAAGTTGCTGCTTGCAGCCATTCCTCCCTTTTGCTGGTTGTTTTTGCTGTGCTCTGCTGCCATGAACGTTTGCTCTCTGCCGTGTGCCACTCTGCCTCTGAGCCAGCCAAGTATAGACTGAAACCTCCACAAACTGTTAGCTAAATAAACCTTTCCTCCCTTCATTTTGGGCACTGGGTATTTTGTCTCAGCAATGAGAGAAAAGTAACCAAGACAGTGGGGGAGGGAGGGAGGAGGAAAGAACTGTGTCCAGGCCCTGAGCTGAATCTTCTGGAGGGAATCTTGATTCACCCCCTGCTTGTCTAGGGACTTGGAGGAAAGCATTTAACCTCCCAGTAATGGTTCTCTATCAGTAGACTGGAGGAGAAATTATTAGTCAAGGATAAGGCTGCTGCAGAGTTCTTATGAGTGTCTGCTCGGAGCGTCTGAGATAAATTCTCAGCAAAAGACCTAAACTATCATAAGGGCTCTGACTACTCATTTTTAAGACATTGAGTTTCATTTAGGGCGTTAGTTTTCCTGTGGGCATCAGGGGGCACTGTGGGTCTTGGTTGGAGGACACCTGGCTGTGCTCCAGGGCAAAGGGCATGGCTGAGGCTCCTCGGGGATTCTGCTGTTGAGTGATTTCCCCTCTGCACCCCTCCTAGCCCTTCTTGTCACCTTTCCCTAGGAAATTACCAGCTAGGCCCTCAGGCTCAGGGCCGAGACAGAAGCTCAGGCAGACGCTCCCAGTGGGGAGAGCAGATTTGCATCCATTGCTCCTCCCTCTCAAATTGCAAAAAGACAGAATAAGAGGGGACCTTGCAGAGCCCAGGCCTAGCTGGTAGCCTCAGGACAGAGCTCTTGGAAGCACCTCCCCATCATGGCCTGGCTTCCTCTCTGCCTTCTGCCTCTTGTTTTCTCCACAGGTCAGATCCTCCAGGGCACTTGGGAGACCTATTTCCCTCCCAGCTCCTGGGGCGATCCTCCCAGTTCTCCAGAGGTGTCAGTGTCTCCTGCAATTTTGTATTCCCAGGTCTGTGCCCTGACTGTGCTGACTCAGCATCCATTTGCATCCCCCTCCCCGGGAGCCACCATCAGGCTCACCTGCACTCTGAGCAGCGAGCACAGCAACTACTACATTCATTGGTATTAGCAGAAGCCAGAGAGAAGCCCTCAGTACATAATGAAGGTGAACAGTGATGGCACCTACAGCAGGGCAGACGGGATCTCAGACCAGTTCTCGGGCTCCAGCCCCGGTGCTGACCGCTACTTAACTATCAGCAACATCGGCTGAGAGGATGAGGCTCAGTATCACTGTGGAGAGAGTCACACGATTGATGGCCAGTGGAGGTAAGCCACAGTGACACAGACAAAGGGGAAGTGAGACCAAAACCGCCCTCCTTTCCTCTTGCTCATAGGGACCTAGAGTCCCACCCCGTGTCCATGTCCAGGGCCCTGAGCCCTGTAGCTCTCTCTTCTCCTTGCAAACGTCCTCATCCCACATCTCGGCCCCTAAAAATCACTGGACAGAGGCCAACCTGAATCACAACTGAAGACATTTTGACAACACAACCTTCTTTTCTTTCCATAGCAACCTGTGGAGATAGTGCCAGGAGAGCCCAGACCACCTTGGGCAGGAGACATCCCTTGAGAGTCACCAGGCTGAGGTGACCATGTCACCTGAGACCCTTGAGGCCTTAGTGTCCCTTGTGGAGCTCTGCTTGGTGACAGGACCCTGACTAAGGGCTCCAGAGGTGGAACTGGAAGGTGGTGACTGTGAGTGTACTTGTTCACCATGGAATAGCAGGATCCTGGCAGTATGGGGGGTGGGAAGCCAAGAAACGGTAAGTGAAGTTAACATCACTGCAAACACGTTTTTTGCAATGAGCAAAAGATTTTAGTAGACATTTCCCTAAAGACACACAGATGCCAATTAAGCATATTTAAAGATACTCATTCATTACTGACAAAATAAATGGAAATGTTAAACACCTAAATGTTAATGTCACTTTCTGTACTTTTTAAAATCGTCACACATGTGTTTCACATATTATGATCATATCCATCTCCCCTGGGACCTGCCCTTAGAAGCCCAACCTCCTGCCTCTCGTTTCTGTCCTCTTGTCTAAGAACATCCTAGCTTCCATAGTCAGGACATGTGTTTCTGTATACATTCCACATATTGTAGAAAATGTCCAATACTTGTCTGTCTATGTCTGGCTGTTTTCACTTCACATGATAATCCCTAGTTCCATCAATTTAACTGAAAAAAAAATTTTCATTCCTCTTTGTGGCTAAATAGTACTTTGCTGTGTAGGCATGCCACGTGTTCTTTTAACCCTTCATCCATTGAGCAGTACACAGGCCAATTCCATGTCTTAGCTGTTAAATATTCCCTACTGCACAAGGCTATATGCCTATCCCTGAGGTGTGCTCATGTTAGTTCCTTCAGGTACATACCAAGGTGTGGAGTAGCTGGATAAGGATACACACATGGATGTTCTACTTTTCGCTTTTTTGATTGTTGAGAAACCTTTGTACTTCATACTATTTCAATAGTGGCTGGATTAATTCCTCATAAAAAGTATAGAACTGTTCCTTTTTCTGTCTTTTTTGTGCTTTTTTTCTTTTTTGTATTCTTTTAAGAATTTCTTTATTACTAAATGTCTGGGATATATAGTGATTATATTCTGTATAGAAGTATATATATATATATATATATATATATATATATAAAATCATGTTCATTCCCCTTGACCTCCCATGTCTCCCCTCTCCTGTCTTCCCAGATTCTCTTCCTATCTCTCCACGTTTCTTAACATGGCTCTTTTATTTTGTCCTTTATAGTTATGTAGTTTTCAGGTTTCATATTGAAGAAGCCATGAAATAGTAACCTTTTGGGTCTGATGTATTTCACTTAGCGTTACGGTCTCAAGATGTGTCCATTTTCCCCTAAGTGATTCAAATTTATCCTTTATGACTGAATAATATTCCCTTGTTTATATGTGGTGTGTTTTCTTTATTCATTCACTTTTTGATAAACATATGGGTTTTTTTTAATTTTATTTTAAAGACAAAAGAATGGAGACATATGAACCAGAAAAGCCATAAACAATACAGAAAATACAAAGTTATACAGAATATAGTAGGGAATTAGCACTGGATGTTGTATTACATAGTTATCTTCACATTAGTTAACACAAAAACATTAAAGGAAAAGCAAATTATAGAGAAGATAGTAGGGAATTTGCACTGGATGCTGTATAATACAAAGTTATCTTCACTTCTGTTAATACAAAAACGATTGAGGAAATACAGAATTATAGAGAACATAGAAGGGAATTAGCTCTGGATGCTGTTCTACATAATGTTACCTTCATCTTTGTTACTCAGGTTACACAGATGATGGCCCTTTTGATCAGTTCGTTTTTTCTCCTCCCTCATCTCCGTTGCCCTACCACTCAATCAGTCATCTTCCCTGTGATAATAACTGCACTCCTGGGTTTATCTATATCCTTGGACTCTCGCCTTGGCAAGAGATATAGCTGCCTCAGACTATACTATAGCATACATGGGTGTATACAAACTGCCATGGTTGGAGGTGGGAAAGCACATATGCTCACAGCAGACCGCCCGGCTCCACCCTGTCGTTGTGCTATGGGTGGGGGTGGGTCCAGTCCATGAGGTGCCCTGAACGGGGCCCTCAGCGGAGCAGCCATCGGGCCCACTGCGGAGCAGCAGCGGAGCAGCCATGGGGCCCACAGCAGAGCTGCCACAGGGCCACAGCGGAGCAGCCGCAGGGCCCACAGCGGAGCAGCCACGGGGCCCACTAAACATATGGGTTACTTCCAAGATTTAGTTATTGTAACCTGTACTGCTACAAATATGGGTGTGTATGGATTTCTGTAGTGTGATTGTTATGGCAAAAATCAAAAATCAGCTCAAACTCTGCAGGATATCAAAGTACTCATTCAGAACAAATGGAGTTTTAATTAATTTTACTTTAGAACCAATTGGACCAGTCATTGCCTCCCATTCCTGATCAGAGAATGTGGCCCTTAACTGCCTTTGTTCTCACCTTATATACATTTTTGGTTTCCATGGTAATAGATTGGAATGTTTAGGCCTGGCCACAGTTGTTTTCCTTGCACCATGTGACCAGGTCAGGCTCTGGCCACAATGATATATACTTTAACAACTCAGGCAAGGAGAAAAATTCCAGGACAAAGTCAGGACTGCAAAGTTAACTCTTTACAACCCCTCCAGGCTGTTTCTCAAGACACATTTTGAGGCTTGTCTATCTTAAAATGATGTGCTAAAAGTAACCACCCCTTACATGATGATGTTAGTTCTTTCAGGAAGATATATACTCAGGAGTTATATAGCTGGAATTTCTATTTTTGTTCTTTTCATGAATCTCCATACTGTTTTTCACAATGTTTGTACTACTTTACACTCCCAGAAATAGTGCAGAAGTGTTACTTTTCCCCCTACAAGCTCACCAGCATGTGTGGTTTTTGAGTCTTTGGTAGTGGCCATGCTTATCAGAGTGAGGTGGAATCCCAATGTTCATGGGGATTTCTCTCATGGCCAGAGAGGCTGAAAAGTTTTTTATGTATTTTGTGGCTATTTTTACTCTCTGGGAAGTGCCCATTTTTAGAGTGGGTCTTTTATTCTGGAATCTTAATTCTTTTCAGTTATTCACAGTCTAGATAGTAGTCCTCTGTCTGAGGAGTAGCTAGTAAAAAAATTTTCTCCCACTCTGTAGGTTGTTCTTTTGCTCTGCTATTTTGTTTTTTTTTGTTTTGTTTTGTTTTTTGTTTTTTGCTGTGAAGAGGGTTTTTTTGTTACTTTTTATTACTACCTGTCTGCCATACGCAATGACCACAGTCATGGTGGGGAATTTGTACTTGTACATAGTGTATCTTCATTCTTTTTGCCTTTCCCTTCTCCTCTCAATGCTTCTTCCCCTCCCCATTTACAAAAGCTGTTCCCATTTTCCTCCATGCTCTCTACTGTAAACCCCTTTTCCCTTGAAAAGGTGAAGGACAAGAGAAAGGAGAAGAGAAATTTGGAAGAAGTAACCAAAATCAATCAAAAGATGAATGACAAATTTGGCAAAGATGTACACTTTATGAAAAGGTGCCAAACTTCTCCCTCCCCTCTCCCTTGTTCCCCTTCCCACCTGAACAAGTTCTTTGTAAGATTAAAGACTACCAGCCAGGCATGGCGCACACCTGTAATCCCAGCACTCAGGAAGCTGAGGCAGGAGGATCATTGCAAGTTGGAAACCAGCCTGGGTGACAAAGTGAGTTCAGGGCCAGTCCGAACATCATAGTGAGATCCTGTCAAAAAAAAAAAGACAAAAAAAAAAAAACCACTAAAGAATATTGGCTCTAGCAGAAGGTTTTAATTTGATATAACCACATTTGTTGACAGTAAGTATTATTTCTCCTTCAACTGAGCCTCTGTTCAGGAAGTTCCTACCTATGACCATGTCTTCAAGAGTTTCAACAATTTTTCTTCCAGAAAATTTAGTTGTATCTTTTTATATATAGGTCCTTGGTCCATTTTGATTTGATGCAGAGTGAGAAATATAATTGAGATTCATTATTTGCATAGAGATAACCAGTTTGCCTGGCACCTTTTGTTAAAAAGAGTATCTTCTCTCCAGTGTTTTGGTTTGGACTGCTGTTGTGTATCTAGGACACTGAAGTTATGTACAGACCTGTATGAAATGACTGAAGTATAGAAACCCAGTGAGTTAAAAGATGACAACTCAAAAGATAGTGGAACTCTCATGCAAAATGGTCAGTGTGGTCATGGGAGAAGAGAAATTTGGAAGAAGTAACCAAAATGGATCAAAACGTGAATGACAAATTTGTCAAAGATATAGACTCCATGAAAAGGTGCCAAACTCACCTCCCAAAGAAAACAAACTCTATAGAATTCATAAACACCAGAAAGAGTCAACGTGAAGATACAATTTTGGAAATTGAGGACAAAATAGTAATACATGATTATTTGCTCAGGGAAGCCTTAAAGATAATAAGGCCTCAAGAAAATTCATCCAACAGCACCTAGATGGTGCTAAGAAGAGTAACATAAGGCTGATTGGAGTTAGAGAGAAACTAGAATACAGAACACAAGGAGGCAAGAATCTGTTTGCAGAAAACTTCCCAAGTGTGAGAAAAGAGCTCAACATGGAAGTGAGCAAGGCTATGGGGTCCCAAGGAACTATGATGAAAACAGAAGTTACATCACAGTCAAAATTGCAGATGTCCACCAAAAACACACAATCCCGAAAGAAAAAAATCAGAGAAAAGCAAAGAAAAATCACTTACACAGGTAAACCCACTAGTAGGATAGCGGGCTTCTCAACATAAACTTTAAAGTTTAGGAGAGCATGGACTGATGTGTTTTGAGCAAAACAGCAGCAACAACTTTCCAACCCAGACTATTGTAACTCACAAAGTGCTTCTTCAAAATTGATGGAGAAATAGGGTCTCTCGAGGACAAACTCTTAACAGAGTCTTCAGTACCAAGCCAGCACTCCATAAAATGCTCAGGAATTTCTAGACCGAGAAAAGAAGAAAAAAGCCCAAAAGTCAGATGGAATGAGTATGTCAAGCAAAGTGAGCAGTTAAGCAAAAAAAGGAAAATAAACAAATTAATAGGAAAGCATGCAGTGACAGGAATAGACCCATACGTCTCCATAGCAACTCTCAGAGTAAAGGCCTCCACACCCAGTTAAGGCTCTGATTGGCAGACTGTATCAAAAAGCAGAACCCAACAGGCTGGCGCATTCTAGAGAATTGTAATAGGAAAAGAAATTCATACACTAAAAACCAACACACAGAAAACAATACTCCATGTAACTGGACCACTAACACAAGCAGGAGAAGCAGTTTGATCTGGATAAAAGTAAACTTTAAGCTAAACTGATAAAAAGTGAAGCAGGTCACTATAAATTAATAAAGGGAACGATTTAATAGGAATAGATGACAACTATTAAAAAGTCTGACGAAATGCGTATATCAAGGATATGAGCATGTATCAAACATCATTACATCTAACTTCATAAAACAAACACTATTTTCTAAGAAAGAGCAAATACACACCAAAACAATTATAGTGGTTGACTTCAATACGTTACCTCCACAAATACATAGGTCAACTAAACAAAAAATTAATAAAGAACTATCAAGGATGAACTACACATTAGAAGAAATGGATTTAATAGATATCTACAGAAGGTTCTACCCTACTGCAACAAAGTACACATTTTTCTCAGTAGTACATGGAACTTTCTACAAAATAGACCACAGACTAGGTCATAAAGCGTGCCTAGGTAAATGCCAGATAATCACATTTTGCATGTATATGCTCAGATCATTGTACACTGGACCTGCAAAACAACCAGAAAATAAACAACAGAAATTTTACAGACCTCTGGATATTAAATACACACTCAGGAATATCGAGAGGGACATAGAAAAAACCCTGGAAAAACTGAAACAAGTCTTAGAATCAAATGATAATGCAAGTGCAACATACAAGACCCAAGGGGACAAAATGAAAGCCGTCCTAGCCGGGGATATGGCTCAGTGGCACAGCGCCTCTTGGCCAATCCCAAGGTTGTGAGTTCAATTCCTGGTACAAAAAAAAAGGAAGCCATCCTAAAGAGCAGTTTGTTTCTGTAAGTGCTTGCATTGGGAAACAGAGTGAGCTCCCATGAATAACTTAATGATGCAGCTCAAGAGCCTAAAAAAAAAAAAAAGTTCAAAATGAAACCTAATTGAAAAAGATAAAGATCAGAGTGGAAATTAATGAAACTGAAACTAAAAAAATACAAATAATCGATAAGAAACACACCCTTAGCAAAAGAGGAGAGAAAAGACATCAGTGGAAATAATAATGAAAAGGTAAATTCACAAGAGACATCACTGAATTCCAGAACATCATTAGTAACAACTATTGAAAGAAATTTTATTCCAACAAATTGGAAATTTCACACAAAAAAAAGAAAACTAAACTGCTGGCTCAGGACAGGAGGCACAGGCCAGAGTCTCAGTTTTCACATTGCTGCATGGTGGGTTCAGGGTAGAAAGTATGGATTAGTAACCATGCCCTGCATGCATTCAGTCTCAGGTAAATACGGGACGAGCCACTGGCTGGTCTGAACCCCTGTGTCTCTCCCGTCTTTGCTCAGCAGTACCATCCTGGAGGCCCCGAGCCCTGCTAAGCAGCTGCCAAAGCATCTCGTTCATTACAGTGGTTTCTTGGTTCACGAATTTAATTCTTTCCATGATTCTGGCTGCAAACCAAACCAGATGACAACTGAATTCAACTTCCCCACAGGGAACACCAAAGCTACACAGTGAATTTGATTTCATTTTCATCCAATTAGATTTGCAACAAGAATCATGGAAAGAATTAAGTTTATGAACCAAGGTACCACTGTACTTAGAAACTCCCCATCTTCACTCCTGACTACACGTCTCTCCTGTCCTGGAATCCTGCTCTTAGAAGAAAATACGATCCTGGGCCTCAACCTGTCCCCACAGGTTCCCACTGTCACACACCCACACTATTCCCCAAGCTCCAACTCAGCTCTCCCACACAAGTGCTGTGGCTACTTGCTCCTCCTGTCCTGGTCACAGCCCGGAGACACCGCAGCAAGGAGATGCTCTGGCCTCAGGTTATAAGTGAACCTTCCTGACGCTGTCCCATCCCTCTACTAACAGCCTGTGAGCCCCTGTTCCCCAGGAGGGTCCTTCTCTATGTCAGTGAATTGACTCCTGTGGTTCAATATTTCCTTCATGGTTCAGGAACTTTTCATCCAAGAACACTGCATGAAAAACAGCAACAGGAGCAGATGGAGGATACATTTTCTCTAGAATCAAGTCCAGGGTCTGTTGGTTGTAATTTTCTTCTACTCACCAACTCCACGGAGACCAGGGACCTCCTCAGTTCCTCTCCTACCGTCCTGACCATCTCAGCCTCGCTTTATTTCTGACTTAACACAACAGGATGCATTGCTGTTCCAATCATCACATCATATTGTTGTGAAAAACTATGGCGAAAGTCAGTGTGTCCCTTTCCTCTATAAGCGTGTAAGCTCCCTGAGGAAAATCTAACAGATGAGAGTTCCACCCATGGACTTGCACTGGGTGCTGGTTGCCTGGGACCCAGGAAAAGTTTCTGGCTTGTAACAAATAGAAATAACATTGCAAGGGCATAAGTCATTGAGAAAAGTCTCCAGAGAGGCAAACGGTGTCTACACCACAGCCCCGCCCACGAGATGAGACCCTGAGACAGCGCTGTGTCTTGGTCATGCCCAATTTCCCGGAAGGAATGTAGAGGAGACCATTGTGAATGCAGCAAGTTTGGGAATTTGTGATCTCCTTTCTGTGTCATTGGTACCATAGCCACCAACCTTCCACACAGGCATTTACATCAGCATTTGGCAGCAGTCCCTGAGTCCTGGGTCTCCCAGTACAATGTTCTGGTACAACTTCCAAACCACCCTCCACACCAGAGTACGGTACAGACGTGCCAGGTGGGCCCTGACCTCTCCTCCCCCAGATAGATGTGTTCAGACTTCTCGGAGCAATCTTAGCCCCTCATGGGTGGGAGTAACACAGGCAGAGGACACAGACAGAAGGGAAATTCCTCACTCTAGAGGAAAGTAGGCTAAGAAGTAAGAAATCCTCTATCTTCAACACAAGTTCTTAAACTAAACCTCGACCAGACACCCTGGACTGCAGCTCTCAGTTCTCAGCGACCACCAGGAGGCAGCAGAGAGTCGCAGGTAAAGCTGCCTGGGGTTGGGTGGGCCTGGGCTTCAGAGAAATTCTAAGCTGATTTAGAATTTAGTTGACTTTGCCCTGAAGCCTAGAGAAAAAGGTGTCAATTTTATACCACACTGTCCTTGACAATTACAACTTCTTCAATCTCTTCATGTCTCTCAGATCGGCCTCTGGTACACTTTGCTTATTTCTCTGGGACACCTGCCCAGCACCACGGTGTTCCCGTCCCAGCTCACTCTCATCAGCTAAATTCTGCAGTGCAGAGCTCACCCCAGGGCTGAGGGAGGGCCTGAGGGAAACCCAGAGGGACCTGAGCCTCCTTACATGCAGGAAGGTTGGTGACTTGGAACTGAGACCCTCAGCAGAACTTGTGCTTCCAACAGTGTCATCATCCACCTTGATGTACACGTTCCCTGGTCCGTGTGGCTCCCCAAACTGGCCTTTGTAGAATTCGTTCCCCCAACAAGTCCAAGTTCATCATTGCCCCTCAGACCACCATTTGTGCTAAAGTTCTGCAGCTGTCACACAGCACTGAGCACAAGGTCCAGAGGCTGCTCACAGCAGCAGGATATGTGGAGCACAGCACCTACAGTCTTTATGAAGAACTAGCAAACAGAGTAGCAAGACAAGTAGCAAACAAGACAGAGTGTTACTGGAAATCAACGTATCCCTCAAGCTTTCCTTTACACTTAGCCAGGGAGGAATTTCATTCCCACTGTGAAGCAGAGGGCTGTGATCTGAGACAGAATCCCACACTTGGCTATGTCTCTTATTGGCGTGTGTAGAGTAGGTTCAGATAATGCAGACAGACTCATCTCTGAGCTCTTGGTGGCCAGCCCAGCCCAGTAATGAGGCCATACCCAGTCTGGAGTAGAGATGTCACTCAAAGTATACAACCAGCAGTAGGATGAGCACCCCATGCACTGAGGCTGGATCCTCAAGGCTGCTCCCCTCCCTTCTCTGCGTCCCTGGGGCTTCCTCCTGCTCTGGAAACCACAGAGCTGCCCCAACAGCTGCTCTGAGCCTGAGCTGATTTGCATAACAAGATCTGCAGCAAGGGGATAAGAAAGGCCTGAGGGACAGCCAGAGGAAGCTGAGCCTCAGAAAGGACAGCTTCAGCCTGGATGCCCTCCACCATGGCCTGGCGCTCCCTCCTCTTCAGCTTCCTGGCCTACTGCACAAGTACTGCTCCAGGGCTCCCACCCAGCTGCACAGCCCAGGGCTCTGGGGCCAGCCCGGCCCTGACTCTGAGCTCAGCGGGGCCCTGCGGGTGGGGGCAGGAACCTGACACAGGATGGGGCTCTGGGGCCCAGATCCCCACTCTGTGCTCACTGCTTTGTGTGAGCCTGAGGGGCTGCAGCTGCCCGGAGAGAGGGCGGGTCTGCTGTTGGGTTTAAAGTCTCTGTGTTCTACTGAGGCCCATGGGCTCCGGCACTGAGGTTTAAGTGAGGACACCTTGCTGACCCAGAAGATACATCTTCTCCAGGACAAGGAAGAGAAAAGTCCTGGGAGGGTGTGCTGTCCTCCTGACTCCCACCTCTCTTCTCTCTCCCTGCAGGCTCTGTGGCCTCCTATGTGCTGACGCAGCCATCCTCCGTGTCAGTGACTCTGGGACAGACAGCCAGGCTGACCTGTGAGGGAAACAACCTTGGCAATCAGTATGTGCAGTGGTATCAGCAGAAGCCAGGCCGGGCTCCCAAGCTGCTCATATATTATGATAACAGCAGGCCCTCCGGGATTCCTGACCAATTCTCTGGTGCCAAATCTGGGAATACGGCCACTCTGTCCATCACCGGTGTCCAGGCTGAGGACGAGGCTGACTACTACTGTCAGGTGTGGGATGGTAGTAATAATGTTCACAGTGACAGAGGCAAATGGGGAAGTGAGAAAAACTCACCACCAGCCTGGTTCCCACAGCTCCTCCCTGCCCTGGTCACAGCCATGGGCGAGAGCCCACCACAGGGAAGGGTGTCTAGTCCCTCACCTGCTGGCACATCCCTGAGAGATGGTAGAGGTTCTCTGCACCTCCACGGCCCATTTGCCTTCATTGTAATCTCAGCAGCACCTGTTTGCTGTGTAGAACTGGCAGCTCCCAACTCCACAGAAAGCCAGTTAATCTTACAATACTAAGTCTCTATATTAAGGAGAATTTCACTGTGACGGGGTCTTAGATGTGGCAGCAGGAACATCAGTGAGACTTCTAGGGTCAGAGGACAGCACTTTTGTAAGAAAGCCTGTCTATAAGCCTGTCTATAAAAAAGAACTGATTGGACTGGGGAGCACACTTGTGACAGGGTGGGGTGGACACATCAGGTTAGAGGTCTCGCTTGGAGTCTTGACTAAGAAACTGTTATTTGATAGGTTACTACTTTAGCCAGGTCAGAATTTTGTGCTCAGAGGACCCATGTGTTGACCTAGACAGCAGATTTTCAGGAATGTTTTGAAACAAAGAGACTTAGTTACTAGTTATGCAGTCATGTTATTGGCATAAGAATCCTGGAAGAAATAGTGTATCTTCCTTCCATCCTGGGCAATAACGACACTCTAGAGGATGGCAGTGACTGTTAAAGAAGGAGCGTGTGACATTTTCAGAGGGAAACAGACACAAATCTCTCCCTGTGTGGGGCGGAGAGGCCCTGGGTCAGCAGGTGCAGTCTCACAGGACTTACGCCTCATGAGCTAGAAATGACCGTGCCTCATGGGAAAGATTGAAATCAGACCTCTATCTCTTACCATGTACTCACCTAAAATGAGATGGTTGAAAGATATAAAAATAAAAACACCAACATTAACTTTCCGGGGAGATAGAATAAGTAAAACTCTTGAAGACATAGGTGTAGGCAAAGACTTTATGAGTAAAACCTTGATGACACAAGAAATATTACAAAGAATCAATAGATACCGTCCATAAATTAAAAAGCTTCTTCATACCAAAAGAAATAATCACAAGAGTGAAGAGCCAACCTACAGAATAGGAAAAAATTTTGCCAGCTATTCCTCAGACAGAGGACTAATATCTAGAATATATAAAGAATGCAAAACAATTAGACTCCCAAATTTAAAGATCCAATTTAAAAATGGGCATCAGAAAAGAATAGACATTTCTCAAATGAAGAAGTACAATCAGCAAATAGATACATGAAAAATGCTCAACATCACTGATCATTGAAAAAAATGAAAAGTAAAACAACACTGAGATTCCATCCCACTCCAGAGGGAATGGCTACCCCCAGGAAATCAACCAATAACAAAAGCTGGCAAGGCTTCAGGGAAAAGGGAACCCTTCTCCATTATTGGTGAGAGTGTAAACTGGTACAACAATATGAATCAGTATGGGGATTTCTCAAAAAACAGAAACTAGAGGTTCCATTTGATGCAGGTATTCTCCTTCTAGGTGTCATCCCAAAAGAATTCAAGTCATCATACTGTTATAGACAGCTGAGTTAGTTAAAAATATTATAGGCAGTCAGATAGGGCTGCGCCCTGGAAGGAGCCAACACAAAAGATAAGACACCTGCGGGCCAGACCTCAAGACAAGGGGGACTAACCAGGTGCAGCCACATACATCAAAAATTGATAAATAAGTAACAACCACCTTCAAAGAGCCAAAAAGTCACTGGGCACACAAAAAGCCCAGCTCTGCATTCATGCCCGCTTGCTACGTGACTCGCTTCCCCATTTGATCTCAGTCCACTCAGTCTTACCTGGACAATTACGCCTGTAATCTTATTGGTGGACCATAGTGTTGTCCATTTCCCCTACCTTGGACCCGCCTCACCTCATGGTTTTTCCCTATAAAGTCCCTAAAAAAGACAGAGTCGGGGGTACCCCACTCGGGTCCCCCTTCTATCCCCCTCTTGGATAGAAGCTTTCTTTCTCTCAATAAATATATTCTGCTCTTAACCTCTGTTGTTCCTAAAATTCATTCTTCGGTTTTAGAGAACACGAACTCGTCTGATATCAGTCAGGTTGGGATATTTATTTTCCTGTATCAATACCACAGTGATATCCACATTTATGGCAGCACGATTCATACAGCTAAATCTTGGGAATAGCCCCGGTGCCCATTAACAGAGGAACGGATAAAGAAAATGTGGTATTTATCTATAATGGAGTACTGCTCTGCTGTGAAGAAGGATGAACTTGAGATACTTTTAGGTCAATGGATGCACCTTGAGACCATAATCCTAAGGGAAATAAATCAAACACACAATTTTCAATATCACACTGTTTCTGTTGTGTGAGACACTGAAATAGAAATAAGGTCCAGAATAGGGGATAGATATTAAGAAGTAGAAAGAACTTGTTCAAATGGGAAGGGGAGCAAGAGATAAGGGAGAGTGGAGGAAAGTGACAGAGACTGAGACCCCACACGGAACCAGACCAGACCTCTGACACGACAGAAGTCTTTATTGGGGGAGGGACCAAGGTAGCCCCGAGCTGAGGAAGCGTGGGCCTTTAAGCTCCCTTCTGGCGGGGGTGGGGTGGGGTAAGGAGATGTCCCTGGGCTGGAACAGGCTGAGCCTGGAGCTGTGGGGGCGGCGTCCAGGCCAGAAGCCTGAACGGCAGGAGTTGCCTGTGTCAGAACAACCCGAGCAGGTGAACTGCCAGAGCGAATGAGGGCGGGGACAGCTTTTGTGGCGGAGGGGAACCGAAGTGGAACAGGTAAGGGAAGGAGAGAAATATTGAGAGTTAGTTTTCCCACGAGGGGGGTGAGGCTGGCTGCCTTGTGACTTATCAGAAAGGAAAGGGATGTAAAGGGAAAAGAAGAATGGAAGGAAAAAGAGAAGAGCAGGAGGTGGGTTTGGGAAAGGAGCAACAGGAAGAATTGAGCTGTGTTACATCTATGTACAGATCTCCCACGTTGAAAGTCATTATTATGTACTGCAAACATGTGCTAATAATCAAAACTTAAACTATGAAACCCAGCAACCATTGTTAATTCCTGTCATTTTGTTTTGAGGTCACGTATCATTGTTATTGTTTTTGTGTTGTTTTGATTTTGTCTTCATTGTGGCTTTGTTAGTTTTTTTAATTTTTAAAATAAAAAGATAAACTATAAAAACAGCATTAATACACTGAAAGCATGTAGCGATATTGCTTAAACGTTAACCAAAAGGAAGATGCATAGTGAGAAAGCGCAACTGTTGTAGTCATTTTTTAAAAAGAGAGAGAGATAGGAGAGGTGCCTGTGTGAGCACCCCCGTGAGAGCCCGGCCGGGGCAGGGATGCAGGTTGAGCCGCTCCAGGCCATGGCCGCCTACGCTGAGCTGAGGCCTGACGAAGACGGGAGCCCGGCCTTCCCTGCTCAGCTCCTTCTCAGCAGCATCCCTGGCTTCCCTTCCCTCTGCGGGGTCCCCTGCTCTCCCCTCACCTCCCTGCCTTTGTCCCCTCCACACTCTCCCCTCCCTCTGTTCCTGCCTCCAAGGCCTCCCCTCTGCACAGCCAGGCTCCTCTCTCTGCTCCAAGCCAGGTCCTGCAGAGGAGGTTGATATTGCAAGCGAGTCCATTGAGAAAGACATTCACAAGAAAACCGAAAAAGCATGGACAAAGTGTTTCTTGGAGCTGGCTGAGGAATTGTCTCTAACCCAGAGTCAGAGAAGACGTTCATGCTGCTCTGGGTCTTGCCTTCAGTTTTAGTATATTTCAGGTTTCCATAGTCACCATTACTTCATTTTCAGGAATCTCACAAGAATGTCACACAATTAGCACAAAGTTTAGCTTTCTCCCAGGAAGTCAGACAACCAAATTCCAATGACCACAGTGAGTTAACTTTTAACCTACTTCCCAACTTGCTGTTTGTTCTGTTTTATGGCTTTGCTCTGCGTTTAAACAAGTTCATAAGAGCCTGGGCTGTGTGGGAGTGTCAACTACAGCTTAAGTGAACTTTAAGTGACCTCTTTACTATGAAGTTAAAACCAGAAAAATGGAGTTTCTCTTTCCCTATCAAGGCCAGATCCAGAGACACTGCCAGAATCCTCTGTCTCCAACCAGGTACAGGGTAGCCACTGGGACACAGCAGCAAACACCCTGAGAGCTTCAGACTCCTCTACAGTCAGGCAGGTGTCAGGGGACTGGTCTGCGCATCATGGACACCCTCTCCCTTGTCCTGAATATAGCCTACAGGATCTCATTGGCTGCCCCAGGACCACACAGCCTCAGAACAGATCCCTGAGGTCCTCTTGAATGCCTTCTCGCCACACTAACTCCACCTGCCCAGACATTCTCTGTGAGTAAGGGTCCTTCCCCAGTACTTATGGGAACTTGACAGTTAATTGTCCAAAATTAAAACTTGCCAGTTTTAACACTAAGAAATGAATTTCATTCTTTCATTTATGTAGTAAGCATGTAAATTTCAGTTGGTCATGGTGGTGCATGCCTGTCATCCCAGCACTTGGAAGGCTGAGGCAGGAGTACCGCCATGAGTTCAAGGCCAGCCTGGGCTACATAGTGAATTCAAGGACAGCCTGAGCTACCTAGAGAGAACCTGTATCCAAAAAAAAAAAAGAATGTAAATTTTACAAACTGACTCATGAATTGGAACTGAAGGTATATTTTAAAAGTTCTCATGAACTGTATGCTTAATTTGCATATTAATCTTCACGTAAGCAGTAGATTCTCCCATTTTTTGCATGGCCACAATAAGGTTTCACTGTCTGTAGGTTAGGTGAGGACCAAAAGTAGGGCCTGGTACCTGCCCTGGACACCATGGACAACATCTACTTCAGTACAGCTCGCTGATTGCAGAGCCTCATGCTTGCTGGAAAGATGGCCCAAGGCCATGAGCCCTGCCAAGTTGTAGACTCAGAAGGAAGAACTGTGGGCCATCTCCACTGGGCCTGGAACCCTCTCCACTTCTGTGCTTCACTCACTGCTTGGGAGACTTGCCCAAATCCTTAAACTGGACTCAGTGCCCAGAGAAGCCTGAGCCTGGCCCTGACTCCAAGCTCAACATAGAAAATGCTGCGGTCATGGGACCTCTGAGCATGAGCCCCACCCCATCTCCCTGTCTCCTAGACCTGCAGGCTGTGGTTCTCTTAAGTCTAAGCTACCCCAACAGACATGGCCATAAAACACAGGCCACCCACATGCTCAGGAGATAGGGGAGCAGACGCAGGAAAACCAGCAGCAGCCAGGCCACCCTTGCACAGCACGGCAGCCTCCTCAGCTCTCACAAGTTCTCCATTGTACTAGGTGCAGCGCCTGGACACCACTACCTGCAGGCTGGTTTGGACTCCTGGTGATGGCCACACCATGATGGGGACACATGGGACATAGCCCAGCTGCCTGGCCTGGCTCTCAAACCCCCTGCCCTTCACCCCAGTCACATTCTGCCACAAAGAATCCAGGAAGAAAATTTAAGACAAATAGGTTACTTTCTAGCTTGGCAGCACTGTCTCAGTTCCTGGCAACTGAAGTTTCTCTGGGCCTCACCTTCACCTGCTGTGAAACATAGACACCTATATGTGTCTATCTTAGGGAACAGTGTTTTCAGGGCTGAATCGTACAAACCCATGAAAGTCAACTTTCAAGTAAAAACACATCCAATGTAGTGTCAGTGAGATAAGATCCAGGATCTGGAATGTCCTGTTTTTCCTATGCAGTGAGCCAAGGGAACAATCTCATCAAGGAGTGTGTTGTCTTTGTGGTTGGAATACACACCCTAGGTCTGGATAAGCAAGTGATACCAGGCTTATCAAAAGAGCACTGGTAGCTGAAGTAGAAATTCCCCTTTGTGAGCTGTGAGGTATCTGATGAAATAACAATAGCAGTGACAAAAATGACAGGGGTAATAAGGTAAGGGCACTGCTGGGCACTTAGTGACAGAGCATCCCAGCTCCCACGGACCCAGCAGCTGCTTTCCTTGCAGTGGGACCAGCACCTGTCCTGGCTTCAAACACCCAGGAGCTCCACAGTGTCACAGACATTTCTCTGAAGCTTTCCATTTTGCAGAAGAGCTCCAGATGGGACTCTCCTTTCTCTGAACAGAACAAAGTACTAGGGAAGAACATTTAATTCTGAGACAAAGCTACAAGAATTGCACCTCCCTCGCCTCTCTGCACATTGCAAATGCCACCTTTTTACACTGACTAGAGAGAGGGGCAAAGGTGACAGAGTGAGGTGGGCTCCCTGCTCACCGCCGTGCAACAGGGCTTTACAATCACCTGGAGGACAGATCTCCTGCCCTGAGGCAACTTCACCAGGAGACGCTGGCCGAGCTGCAACTAGGAAGCCAAGAAGCATGCTGGGGCTTCCCAGGGAGGTCCTGCAGGGAAGCCAGACCTAGGGGTCAGCAGGTTTCCAAGGATCAGTCCTCAGACTGTAAGTCAAAAGACAGAAAACCCATCCTATGCTCTGTAGTGACCTTGCCCTAGGAATTAGACTTACACAGCGTCATCCCAGAGTCTGAAAGGAGCCTGGGCCCAGTAACAGCCTTACCTGGGAAATACACTGGAAAAGTCCTGTCCCAGGCACCATCCCTGGTGGCTCCAGAGCCACCAGTCTTTAGGGAGGCAATTCCAAGGTTCGATTGCTCTAAGAGGTAGTACAGTGTGAGAAGACAGGGCTCCCAGACACTGCGTCCTTCATCCAGGGTGACTGCCTGGGCCTCACGCCCACTCTTAGGTTACTGTCTAACAGAGGCCCTTGGGCTTGTCCCTCTGACCTTGGCACTTCCAGAGACACTGCCCAGTCCTCCTGGCATCCTCTCCCACCAGCTCCATGTAGATGTGCACTCAGGCTGCAGCTCCTACACTCAGGCACAGTCTGAGCTTGGCGAGGGCACTCAGGGCCACATACCTGGACAAGGCACCCCCAGGCACCCCGAGCCTTTCTGAGAAGATTACAGAAAGATGTCATCCCTCACTGTGTCAGATCACAGCTCTGACTACGGGGCTGTCCTTGATTCAAACATAGGATCTTCCTCACCAGAGAGACTACTGACCACCCACCCTTCAACACACAGACCAGGGCAGCTGTGATTCTGGGAATCATCACAGAGAACATGAGGCCTGAAATGTTTCTCAGTGATGTCCGGTACTGTACTCTTAACAAGATTATGTGAAAAACTGATCCAAAATTTAAAAAGAAAACAACTCCCAACGCCCGTTTCTGATCTACTGCCAAAAGGAGGATGTCAAGAAGGGAGCAAATACCATGTGTTAGTGAGACTAGACATCATGACGAATATTTTTTATGAAGCAAATGTCATATATGAAATTCTTCAATAAATATCCTAACGACATAGTACCAGTGAAAGGAGAGGATGGGATAAAAGTATACCTGGGGGATTGCGGTGGAGTGACAACTGGTGGTCAATTTATAACCCCCAGCTGAACTGAGTAAGCATGGCACTGGGTGTGGGAGGCCCGCCTGCGGACTGTTGCCAAGCAGCAGAAGAGGCAGAACTGGAGAAGAAGAAGAGAGGCTGTTGGGAGCTGAGGAGCCTGTTGGGAGCTGAGAGAAGCTGTAAGGAGCTGTTGGTTCTCTTGGAGGAGGTTGTTGCGCTGGCTTTCCTGATGAACTTGGCTGTTTTCATCCTCCAAGGAGGTTGGGATCTTGTCATCACTGAGAATGGCTTCAGTTCACTTTGGGGGAGCTCTGGTCCTCACTTTGAGCATCATGTCCTGGCTTCAGAGGGGAAGATGGTGCACTGCTTAGTCTCCTGGAGAAGTTTGTTGCATTGCCTTTCCTGATGGGAACTCAGCTTTCCTCATCATCGGAGGAGCTCAGGACTCACTGTTGCTGAGGATGGTTGTGGCACTTTTCAGGGGAGCTCTGGTTCTTACTGTGAACATCATATACAGAGATAGCAACCAGCCCTCAGGCATCTCTGACTGATTCTCTGCCTTCAACTCAAGGAGTGAGGCAACTCTGACCATCAGTGTAGTACTGGCTGTAGGCGAAGGTAACTATTATTGTCCCACCTATTATAGAAATGGCAGCCACATTCAGTGACTCATAGTGACATAGACAGATGGGGGTCATGGGACAGTAACCTTCCCATCAAGGCCTGGCTCTCTTTCTCACCTGCTTTCCTGCAAATGACCTTAACTTTGTTCTCCACTTGCTCAATCACTACAGCCCAAGCTTTAGGAGAGGCATGCAAATGTCCATTAGATAGGTGGATCTTTCACAGAGTTGCATTTTAAATCCAAAACCCTGTCACTTCAATCCAGGGCCTTGCAGAGTCTCTTTTACAAATTCCTAGGATGGAAAATGTCTCCAAGGAGCCAAGTTCCTGCATGGGACACTCAGTCTCTTCCCTCCCGATCGACACACACTGTGCCAGGAAAAGGACCTATTCTCAGACCTTTTGTCCCTGAGAACTTACCCTCCAAAGAAGATGGTGGATACTGAGCCCAGCAGGATGATGTCTGAGAGATGAGATATGCCAGCTGTAGGGTTCAGAAAAGAGGACTGATGGGGAGCAAGCTACATGACAGGGGTCCCATGGTCTTGAGGCCGGTATAACTTTGCTTTAGGAACAGAAAGGTATGCGGAAGGCTGCCATGCTTCCTGGATGTGCAGAGCTTGCAACTGCAGCACTCCTAAGGCACGATAACATCTACTGAGGATAACATAAAGAATGCAGGCATCCAGGAAAAGGGAAGGACCCGTTCTCCACAAACTTTTCCTTATCTACCACAGTCACGGTTCTAGGAAAAGTATGGCACCCTTCTCCTGTGCTCCTTGCTTGCTAATGAAAGTGTATCAGCCGCAGAGATTGGTGTGCCTGCCCACTAGAAGTAGGTTCCTCCTCACCCCTTTGTACCTTGAATATTGTCTTTTGTCTTTCTTTATTCCCTGCCATTCCCCACCACAGGTATCCAGGGGTCTGATCAGCCCCTGGCACAGGGTCATGAAAAAGAAGGACAAACATGTCTCTCAAGTGTGAGCAAGGACTGAACTTTTCACAAGGTGCCTTTCATTGAAAATCCTCATTGCAAAGGTCCATGTGTCCTCATTGGAATTCTCCTTTGTGGGCTTGAGATGAGTACCAGCTTCTGACCTATCACACCTTTCTGTGTCATGACAGAATCTACTGGCCCCTCAGACCACACAGTAGCATCACTACACCTCTGTTACACTGCTGCTCAAACTTTCTGCTCTAGGACTCAACACTGAAATGTTCCTTGCTCCTGACTCTTGTGTTAGAGCAACATTCCCAAGGGCATATATGCTGCTTCCAGAAACTAGCGTGAACATAAGGGCTTCCTGCTGCTTCCTGATGGGAAAAGTAAGATACACTAATGCATTTCTCAGTGTGTGGAAGATGGCTCGGGATGCTGAAAACAATTACACCCCAACAATTTCTGTGAATATGGAGGGATGAATCTTCTTATGGCTTAGTACTATGGCCTGAGTGCAGATGTCTCACACAATCTTCCCATATACTTGTCATTTCAAAGAAAAAGGAATTGTATGATCCAGTCACCATGATTCAGTAGCATCTTGGAATGTTTTACTAGGTATACAGTTGTCCCAAGTCCCCACAGATTATGTTCTGACCAGGAAAAGAGAGTTAAACTGAGGGGATAAACTAGATGCACACCATTGTATATTTCATGTGAATGTGCAGTTTGTGATCCTGTCCCCTGAGAGGAAATAGGAAACAATTCAGTTTCCACATCAGTAGTATATACAGTGCACCTGGAAGATTCTAAATTTGGTGCAGTTGTTGAAAATGTTATCCCAATAAAACTAGATCTCTGGAAATCTACTTTCATCTTCCAGGATCCACTCAATAGCAGTAAAGCCAAGTCAATCAATAAGAGCATATAGAAGCCAGCCACAGCTCACAAGCACTGTAGGCCCACAAGGACTGTCCCCTAAAGGCCCCCTTGTACCATGAATATTGCCTTTTGTCTTTCTTTATTCCCTGCCATTTACCCTCGTGTATCTAGGGGTCGGATCAGCCCCCGGCACACAATCATGAAAATGAAGAAGAAACATGGCTCTCAAGTGTGAGCAAGCACAGAAATAGACCTTTACCAAAGCTACATTAGTAGTGACACCAGTCTATCACATTCCCTACTTCAGGATGAATTATGAATATTATTTACCATGATGGATGTGGTGGAGCTGGGGGAAGACTCAGAATTTATCAGGCGTACAACAGTCACATAATGAATATTTTAGTGTTGCCTGCCATACAGTGTCAGTTGCAACTTCTCCCTTCTGTCACTGGGGCATGAATGCAGCCCTTGACAGAAGTTAAATGAAAAGGTATAGATGGCTTCTACAGAACATTATCTACAAAGCCAAGCAGCAGCCAGCCAGGGCAGTTAACCCTGAAGTATATGATTATCATGTTGATACAGGGATCTTCCTTTGAGTGCTCCTCATGTTTAGTGGTTTGGGGTTAGAGAATTCTCTCAGGTCCACAAAGTGGAGAAGAGATTGATGTTGTCATAGAGCCACTGCCTTGTGCAGAAGCAAATGTGTGTGTGTGTGTGTGTGTGTGTGTGTGTGTGTGTGTGTGTGTGTGTATTGAGGATCAAACCTAGGCCCTCACACATGCCAGGCAAGTGCTCTTTCACTGAGCTACATGCACAGTTTCTGCCCAAATAAAATAATCCTTAAGTACCAGTTAGAGCCTTTTGACAAGTAAAGGTAGTGATTATTTTAAATGGCTCAAAACAAAGAGGGCTGATTATATTTAGAAAGCAACCTTGATAGTTTGAGTAAAATTCCATCATAGCCAGCACTTCCCTTCGTGATGCCTTGGCTAAGGGCAACAGACATGAGTTACTTACTAGCAAAAGTTTGCTCACAATCGGAAGAATCACAGGGCAGGTGAGAACCACCCTATGGTAGTCAAGGTTTACAAGGGAAAAGACTTAATACAGGACACATAATTGACAGGATTATTTTATAATATTCACCCAAAGAGTCAAATGTAAAAGAGTGTGGGAGGTCTGTCCACACACTAGAGACCCAGAGAATCCAACTGAGGGCCTGGATCCCACAGCCATGTCCTGCACGAGTCCAGCTGAAGGCCTAGAGCCCATGGCAATGTCCTCCATGAGTCCAGCTGGAGGTCTGGAGCCCACAATGATGTCTCATGCAAGTCTGTATCAAGGATCTGCGTTAGGAAGGCCCAAAGGTTGGTAATGGAAGCTAGCAGGTCTGCTGAGTGGGATGAAGGCTCTGTGCCAGCAGATTGAGGGATTTGCACCAGAGATAGGAAATGACGTTCAAAATAAACACCAGAGCTCCCTTGAAGAGAACTGCAGTCATCCTCAGTGACTGTGAGGACCTGAGCTCCTCCAAAGATGAGAACAACTGAGTTCATATCAGGAAAGCCAACGTGACAGCTTCTCCAGGAGATTCAACAGCCTCCCATCTTCCTCTCCAGTTCTGCTTTTATGCTGTTGACAACAATCCTCAGGGGGGCCTCCCACACTCAGAACCAGGCTGATTCAGTTCAGCTGGGTGTTGCTAGTTGACCATTAGTTAATCCACCATGCACCCTGAGACAAGGCCACCATGGAGCAGGAACAGTGGGCAAGGAGCAGGATGGAAACAAAAATGTCCTCTTTATCCAACATGTGATGAGTCAGCACACTGAGCACACAGCACATGTGCGGAGGTTTCTTAGAAGAATCGGGCAAACACTTGCTTCTCATTGCAGATTGAACAGTCACAGAATTTCAACAGTAGCATGCTGTCATGCGTACAAGTGCTTTAAGTCCCAGTGACATTGTTCTGCAAAGACCTGCCCAACCAGCACAGTTAAACATCCCAGCTATACAAACTGTTTCTTTTCCTCTGGAACATGCTCTCTGAAAGATCTTGGCAGAAGGCTGATGGCTCATCCATCGCTGGGAACTTCCCCTGGACAAGGTGGGAACTGTCCTGCTCATACCTGGGAGAAGCCCTTTCCGAGGTTGATGACTCATCAACCTCCTCAAGGGGTTCTTCTTTCTCAAAAGAAGGGAATCAGACTCCCGCATGGAAATGGGTACTCAGACTCTGAAAGATGCAGTGAGAAGAGGTCTGGGTAACCCATAAGATAGCTAATCTTAGCCACACGTAGTTTCCCAGGACAGTGTGTAGTGAACAGAGCAATAACCTAGACAAAGGGAATATAAATCTGCAGCTACACAGGAAAAGCAAGCAAACTAGCAGAGGGACTTGTTCAGCTGGGTTGAGGTGAGCAAGAAACTGCTGGAGTACTTTTGAGAAAATGGATAAGCAGTGTGTGCTGGGCACTGGGATGGTAAGGACAGCGCAAGAACCTCTACTTAGCAAATGATTCCCACCTTAGGAACTGATGAAACCATCTCTCAAACCCTGGATTTTAAGTGACAAGGTTGCTGAGTTCAGAGGCAAATGTAAGGATAGCTCCTCGTACAGCATGCTTTTTCTTGCTGCCACTTCTCCTTAGCTTCTCCCTGGATGCAAGGGGCACCCCGCTTGGATGATTACACAGCTGCCATCTCCTGCCACCAATCCGTGCATGTTTCAACCAGCATGGAACAGATGCAACAACAGATGAGGTGGGGAAAAAAATCAAATAAAATCTTTAAGAAAACCATGGTACAAAAGGGAGTGTTCCTGCTTGGTATCCCTGCTGCTTGGGCTACAGTGAAGACAGACTGAAGTCTCAGACTCCCAGAAGATTTGCATTAGAAAGTAGTCTTTTCCCACCCTTTTAGCACAACCCGGGACAGGTGGAGGGCTTACTCTCTAATCATTTGCTTCCTGAGAAATTGATGCCCTGGAAGAGGAGCGATTCATAAGTCCAGGACACTGTCCCGAGGTGGCTTTATTTAACAGAAGACATGGAAAGTTCTAGCTCCACTTATTTGTGTTAGTGCTGACACCTCATGGGGACAGGGAAACACAGAAAAGAAACTCCTCATGTGCCTGGAGCTCTGGATTTCCAAGAGGAAGGCTGTTCTCTCTCCATGGACAGCCAGGATGGGGAGGAAAGGGCTTCTCCCAGGTATGAACAGAACAGTTCCCACCTTGTCCAGGGGGAAAGAAATGTGCTATTCTCACCTGACACAAAGCGACTCACAACACACCTTTGCAGTCTCACCTGTGATGGCCCCGGCTCTCTTTGACCCTCTCTTGTCACTCTCAAAGAAAATATTTTTCAGGACTTGAGTAAAATTCCATCCTAGCCTGCACTTCCTTTTGTGATGCCTTGGCTAACAGTTTTAGAAACTGACTTTAAGGACACATATCAGATCAAAAAGTCAGCGGGTGACTTTATAAGGAGAAAGGAAATTTCCTCTAGTTCCCCTCCCACTGTCTCAACACTGACATCTCATGGAGATGGGGAAAACAGGAGAAAGAATATCATTCTCTATGCTCAAAAGCACTGAATCCCATCCTTGGGTTATTATAGCTACTACTGCACTTTCTCATCTGAAATCTCTAACTGTTTTATGAGAAATCCCTAACTTCTAAACAACACCAAGACTGGAAGAAACTTAACCAGCCAAGAGCTACAAAAGCTAATCACCTTCCCAAGTGCCTGCGCTACTCAAGGTCGGGATACAGCTATGTCTCTGCAGTGGCATCAGGAAAAATCAGCAGCAACAACTGACTCCCTCAGAGCCTCAAACTTTTGACTGAGCTTTTCTCACATCCCTTTCTTGAGTCCAGGAAACTTTCCTGATGTGGTCTTGATGATTATTTTCAGCCTTGGCCCTCAAAAGTTCAGCTCTTCTTTCTTCCTTCCCAGGGATCTTGGGACATTACTCACCCTCTCAGCCCCTTCCTCGCTCTGTCAAGTACATGCCCCCCCCTACCCGGGGTTACCAGCAGTTTGGCCAATCTGGACACTAGGGAAAATGTGATCAGTGACCCACCCAGGACTGTAGACAGAAGAACCTAAGACCAGAGGTCCACACAGCAGCGTAAGTCTCCATCTGCCTGCGTGGGAAGTACAGGATAGAGGGGAGGGACTACTAACCTGCCATAAGTGTCTGGGTATACCAGGGTGCATCCAGGTCATGGTGTGACTGCCACAGCTCCGGATTTGGAACCTATAATTAAGAAGAAAGAACCAGCACAAATTACATCTGTTTCTTTTCTTCATGACACCAAAAGTTCCCTGAGAATTCCAGTGACCCGGCACGTCCTGTAGAGAAGCACAAGGCCACATAATCAATCCTGCCTGTTTGGGTCTGAGAACCAAATTCCCATCCACATAGGAGACTCCTTCAAGAAGGAATAGTGTCTGGTTTATGTTGAATTCCCAGGATGGATTAGGGGGTCAAGACAGGGATGGATCTGAATAAATAAAAGTGCTGAGTGAATGCTCTGTCATTTGTGTTTGGTCACTGGCCACTACCAAGCCAAGTTTACTCTGCGCCTGGCACCAACAGCTCCCAGTGCCACTCCCAGGAACCACCATCATGACCATTCCACACCCCTGAGAAAGGGGTGGGAATGACTGGATGGTGCTGTCCCTTCCGCAAGGGGATTTATCCGTATTTTCCTACATAATCTGAGACCCTCTTGCCTGGTCATGAGGCAGTCAAGGCCACACAGAGAAAATAAATGCCTTCCTCTGGGCAAGCAGACCTTGGATCAGAGAACTACAGACCCGAACAGCAGGTTTTTATTGATACTGGTTATCACTGTGATACATAATAATTGCACTCTTCCTAGGGAATTAGTATATCTAGATATTGAACCTTAATTATTTCTTTTTCCTCTTCCCCCTCCATCCCCGGATACCCTTCCCATCTCCACAAGGTCTACTTCCCTTTGCCTATAATCCCTTTCTCATTTGTTCTTTAAATTATTTATATATTAAGTATCTTATGTAAGAGAAACAATGCAATATTTACCTTTCTGGGTCTGATTTATTTCACTTAGCATTATGGTCTCAGGGTGTATCCATTTGCCTATAAATGACTCAAATTTATCTTTCTTTTTAACCGAGATATATCACATTTTCTTTATTCATTCATCTGTTGATGGACATATAGGGTCTGAATCTACACTGGACCAGGGGTACCCCTAAGCCCCCAGCAGCCAGTGTGGAAGAGCAACCAGGGAGCTGCAGTCACTTACCAAAGCCACCTGCGGATGTGCTAATCCCAGGCATCAGGGGGACTAACATGCAGGGAGGGTTAGTGACCCATACCTGGGAGCTGAAGGAAAGGGTGTCATTTTATTACATCACCCTTGACACAAATTCTTTCATCCCATGTCTCTTAATCCATATCTTGGATTTAGTGCATATTTCTCTGATACAGGTCCAGGTATCTCATCCCCAAGAGCCCCCTCCATTGCTGCTAAAACTCTTATCACTGTGTACAAACACCATCCTTCTATGTGGCCACACATGGCCTATCTCCTTCCTCTTTGCTCTGACAGCCCCAAGTCTGCCAGACACAGCTGCTTCTCATGGAAGCTCCTGTACTGCCCCCTGCACCTGGTTTCTGCTCATCTCTCTCCCGGGGCAGCTGCCCCACACTGTCTTCCTGACTGCGCAGGGGGAGGCACAGCACTTCCTTCATTAGCCTTTTCTTCCGTGCAGATCTTGTGTACTTGGTACGTCCCTCCCTGCCATGAAGACAACTACAGGATAACAAGGTTCACTTGAGAGATTGTGGGGCGTGCAGCCAGCTCTGTCTTATGGAGCCAACATTTCCTAGAGCACCTGAACTGTACCTGGTCCTTATAAACACTAAGAAGACTGAGCGTGTCATGTTGGATCTACCCCAGGAACCCACATTGAAGGGCAGAAATATGTGACATTCAGTGGCTATTAAAACACTCCACGTACACTCTCTCCATTGTAGGAATTTTAGTCTGGCTCTGCCACGGAGGACATCGGTAATCTTTTACCTGACTGTACCTGGCCAAGCCACCACTGGTTACATTATCACTCCTGGGTGCCTGAAGTTCCATTCCACAGGTGAACCTATGTCTACATCTAACACACGGACTCGGTCACAAAACTTCCATGGGCAGAAACCCCTTGGAGTCCTGAGCAGAACTATCCACTACCCTCCCGGGGTAGAGTAGAGAGGAAGAAGGGCCTGTGCTCCAGGAAAACTCCTGAGACACAGTGGTGCAGTCAGGTGGGGATAGAGATGATACACCGGGCAGGATTTGGATTCTCTGAAAAAACGCAGACTCAGTCCTGAACTCTGTGAACTAGAAAGTGAGGGAGCCCCTTGTGGGCTGAGGCTGAGGTTGAGCCTGCAGGGCGGCCTTTCCCTTTCTGTCCCTTGGGGCTGAGCCCTGTGCTGTATACCACAAAGTCCCTCCAGCACCTGCCCTAGGCCTGGACTGATTTGCATAATGGGCAGCTCTCTGCAGGAAGAGGATAAGAGAGGCCCAGAACAATACCAGCCCAGTCTGGATCTCAGGAAGCAGTTCTGAGGGGGCCTCTACCATGGGCTGGACTCTCCTCCTCCTCAGCCTCCTCACTCAATGCACAGGTGCTCCCTCAAGCCCTTGACCACCCTCTCAGCCCAGGGCCAGGAAGCAGCTTTGCCCTGACTGACCTACCTCAGCGTGGCCCTGACTGACCTACCTCAGCGTGGCCCTGCCTGTGTAGGCAGAACGCTCAGGAAGCTGCTGCACAATGGGAGTGGCGGGTCTTGGGATCCTCACACTGTGCTCATTGATTGTGTGAGTCTCAAGGGCTTCAGCTGCCAGGAGAGAGAGGAGAGGGGTGGGTTTGGCCCTGTGTTCAAAGGCTCCATCCTCCAGCCAGGACCATAGGTCAGTGCAGCCAGGCGGACACCGGGGGTTGCCCTGTGGCCCCACAGAATCCTCGCAGCCCCTCCGGGAAACTGGGGTGGTGATGTAAAGAAGGAGACTTTATCTTTGCACTCACATCTCCTTTCCTCCCTTTGCAGGATCCACGGGCCTCTACAGGCTAACCCAGCCATCATCACTGTCGGTGACATGGGGGAAGACAGCCAGGATCACTTGTGAGGGATACAACCTAGGAGGCTATACTGTGAACTGGTACCAGCTGAAGCCAGGCGAGGCCCCTGTGCTGATCATCTATTATGATGACAGCAAGGCTTCAGGGATCCCTGGCCGATTCTCAGGCTCCAACAAAGGGAACACGGCCACCCTGACCATCACCAGGGCCCAGTTTGAGGACGAGGCTGACTACTATTGTCAGGTGTGGGACGACAGTGATAAGGCTCACAGTGACACAGGCAGATGGGGAAATGAGATAGAAACCTGCTACCAGTCTGGCTCCCACGTCTCCTGTCCACCGTGGTTACATTAACAAGAGACAGCCGCCGCGTGAAGTGGAGGTTTCCATTCCCAAACTGCCCTAATATTCCTCACTGATGAAGGAAGGTTCCTGGACCTCTCCAGGCTCAGCTGGATACTTTCATGCATTTGAATTTCCATATCCCTACATCCAGAAAAGAATCCTGTCAGTCCACACCCATGACTACCAGTACTACAAAAGAATAATCCTCAGATGCAATCATCAAAATTATTAATAAAGTTGGAGATCTGCACATCAGTGGGTCAATGCAAAACCTATATACAAGGAAGTGGCCAGAATTCAGTCACATCTATGGCATAATGGAAACAGAAAACAGACATGGGGAAGAAGGCCTTGCAGTGAGCCTTGATTTGTCAGCATTTATTTCATACCAAAAAAGTCCTCCAGAGAGAAATGTGCGTTCAGCACAGCCATCTGCTTTTGTAGACAAGAGATTTTTGGAAGTGTCTTGAGGCAGAGTGACTTAGTTACGTGTATACCTTCATTTTCCTGAGCATGAGGGACTTGGGCCCAAGGGTAAAGCTGACATAGCTCAGTTCTCAGAACCAACAACAAATACTTAGTGCAGGGTGACAATGACCATGAGCCAGGGAGGGGAATGTGATGTTCCCAGAGAGAAACACACACACACACACACACACACACACACACACACACCACAAACACCATGGAAACAGAATATTTACACAAAATGGGAAGTTGTTACCAAGAAAATCCTAAATAAGTCTAGTTTTACTTGCTCTTTGTAATATTAAAAATCACTAATTCTAGAGGCGAGACACCTGGGTAATTCATGACTAGCTATCCACTGTGTTTATTGCAGATAAATAACATTGGTGACTTGTAGGTTAGAATAACAGCTGGTTACGTTACTTCCCAGGGATGTGAACCCCACTTTTGTTCAAAGTACTAACTCTTCACTTGACCTTACAGAAATCTGATGGGTGAGTAAAACAGAACAAAAAAC
This sequence comes from Dinomys branickii, assembly GCA_004027595.1. Taxonomy (NCBI): domain Eukaryota; kingdom Metazoa; phylum Chordata; class Mammalia; order Rodentia; family Dinomyidae; genus Dinomys; species Dinomys branickii. The sequence goes on along the minus strand of PVLD010015462.1, from coordinate 10,379 downwards.
ACTGGCATCTCTGTTCATATAGGGTTTAACTCCTTTTCTTTCTTAACCCTGGGGTCAGATTCTATTCAGCATTGCACTTAAATATATTGATAATTTTTTAAAAATCTATCCAAGATTATAATACAGGGTTACCTTGGCCTACTGCCTATTTGGAACTATTATGTAATGTCTTCGTCTTTCTCTCTTTTCTCTCTTATTCCCACCCACACCCTGGTGCTTCTTTGGCAGCCACAGCAACCAAGAACCTAAGGTTCTTCAGCCCTGTCACACGGCCCAGATCCACAAGCCCAGGATGATTTTTGCACAGGATGGTGGCTCCTATTGCAGAATAATTCAGCAATTCCTAGGACAAGGTGACCATGATCGCCAAGTGGTCCAAGTTCTTCACAAGAAGAAACATCTTTTAAAATCATGCCCTCAGCCAATGAAAATTAGTGTATCCATTACCAGCAAATCAATAAAAACCTGCTGCTCTCTCTGTTCTGATGGTAGCTTTGTCCCTGTCTTGATCAGTGCTGACTCCCTCCAGCTGAAGCCTCAATTCAGCTGAGGCCTTTCTCCGACCGTGATAAAGCTTTGCCTATCCAAGAATGTGTGTGTTTATGATGTTTGTGGTTTCTACTGTCTCCAGTTCAAAAGATTCACCATTGATGAATGAGATTAGACATTGTGACAAGTATGAAAAAGCAGGTGGTTGTTTACCAAGCAATATATCGTGTATGGAACAATTTAACAGAAGTAGTAATGACACTGAGCCACATTCCAACGAATATACAAGGATGGGTCAGAAGGGCATCCAGGGAGATACCCAACATGGCTGAGCAGAGCGGGCCATGCACTAGAGATACTCAGCAAAGAGTCATTGAAAATACAGGGACAGTACTCTGAAATGGGCGGATTGCACCCAGAAACAGAAAATCAATCTGAAAGATGATTCCATTTAGATCAAACCTATTATCTGAGTGGTTGAAAAGGGGAAGCAACACCTGCTGCATTCCACCCTTATCCTCACAAATATTCTCTTCGTATTCTCTTAAAAACCCACCGACATTAACTCTTTACTCCAACTCTAAATAAACCTCCAACAGAATGTGACCCCATATGTTTACCTATTAATATTTCATCTCTACCGCTCCTCCTACTGGCTTATCGCTCTTTCTCCAAGAGACATAATGTGAAGTGAAGTAAGTCAAATACACAAGCTTAAATACCATATGATTTCGGTCATATGAGAAATTCAAATTATAAAGAAAGAGAAAATAAAAGATAGATCAAAGAAAACAGGGAGATAGCTCTGCTGTAATGTAAAAGGAAGCAGAAGAGGGAGGAGCAGGCAGGGTGAGAAGTGGATGTAAAGCAGACGTAGGATGTGTCACATACGTATACCAAAAGCCCACAATGAAAGTAGTCATTATATATCACAAACATAGACCGCTGAATAATTATTTTAGTGAACCTGGGTACACAGAGTGAAGGACAAGTAGACTGAAGGGTCCGTGTCCGCTATCTGTTAAGTAAGGAGTGATCCATGGTCTCTCACAGGGCCTATTTCAGCCCATGGCCAGGTCCTTGGAAGGTCCACAGTCCTGCTGAACTGGGCCCGAGACATGCCGCAGGGCAGGAGTGTTGGGATAGTGGTCATGGTTGTCAATCCCTGACTGCAATGAGGGGCTTTGGAAGCAAAGACTGATTTTCCGCAGAAGCAACTGGAGGGAATTGAGTTCCACCCTTCTTCTTTGCTTCCTGTTCTGCCTTCACAGCTGGGAAGAATGTTCCCCACTGAGCCTCCAGGGAAGTCAGTGTGAGCAGTCACCAAAAACTCACTACCTTAAAGGACCTGAGCAGGAATAAGAGAAGGAGTGTGGGAATCCAGCTGCACTGCAGAGAAAAGATAGAATGGTTGATAAGCGCTTAGCCAAATTTAATAAAGAGAAGACCCAAATTAATAAAATTAAAAATGAAAAATCACAAAATAACAAGCCACCACTAAAATCTAGATGATCACTTCCAGGATTTCTGCTCACTTCTTTTTCCAGAAATTTTATTACATTACTGGCATGGTCCTTCATATCCTCCAGCATTGTCTTTTTTAATGCATCCAGCTGTTTATTTGTCTCTTCTTTGATCTCATTGATCATTTTAATTATTCGTTTTTTAAAATCTTTGTCTGAAATTTAATCTCTATTTTAGCCATGAGGTTATCTCTTGCAGAGTTGGGTATTTTTAGAACTATCTTGTTGTTGCCCTATTTGCTTATTTAATTGTTTTATGTGTTGAGATTTATAAGCTTAGTTGGGAAGAGATCTCTTCTTTGGTGAGTTCCTATGTCTTCCCAATGTGCCCTGGATTATGAATATGTCTCCTTTCATGAAGCTTGCACTCTGTATTTTCTGAACTCTGAGTTAAGCTCTTAGCACTAACTACATGTCTCAGTACGAACAGTGAGTTCTCTTTCCTCCAGCCTGTGATAATGGCATCTCCATCCTTGCATTTTCATACAATGAAAAAGATCCAGAAATAATCTGTGTTTTTAAAGACAGTTGGCCAGGCAGATCCACTCAAAGGTGAATCTAGACTCAAATGTCCTCACATCTACACACTAAGCCAGCACATGCAAACCGACAGGTGTGAGCTGTGTAATATCAGCTTCTTTACTTCCACACTCCACATCTTGCACACACACAAACATCATTATTGCACCCCTCCCACCAGAAATATAGATATGGTTTAGTTCTTGAAGTGCATTTCAGCCTATCAAAACTCTCACTGGAACTGCCATCATAGCCCACATTTGTATACATGGAACACATTCGCATTTCCATAAACCACACAATATCCAAATAAAGACAACAGTAATAACAACCACATTCCACTTAATATGATAAAACTATCCCACAGCCAAAGAAAAACTTACTTCCTTCCCACAAGAGAATATAAGGTAATTTTTTGTCTTCCACTATGTTCATTTTTTCCCTTTTTGATATCATATACATAAATTAGAAGATACATAAAGTTAACTACTACTATCACATCTTATTAGATGACACTGGGGTTAGACAGCAGAAGAAAAATATATTTGATGAATATTCAAAGAAATATTATGAGAATAAGGGAAATATGCTTTTTATTCATATAACCCTAATTTCTATGGTCATAATTGTTACTTTCTTCACTATTCATTACATTTTTCCTTTGTCATCTGCAAATATCTAGTGTTGAGCCTTTAGCTAACCATGCCAGGTTTGATGACCCAAAAGTTCATTCCAGAAGAGTGGTCTATTGCTAGTCCTGCAGAACTGAATTGTGTTGGTTTTATGACTTTAACGACAACCCAAAGAGTGTTAGAGAATATCCTGCATTCCATATACACTCCTCTTTATCCACATTCGGGACAGACTAGCCCTTCCCTTCTTGGTAGTCAAGGTAACAGCTAGCTAATGTCCCCTACTTTTTCTGATTTCCTATCATGAAACGACAAAGAGAGCTACAGGGTACCATGAGCAGTTTACTGCAGTCACTGTTGAGTCTCTGGAGAAAGCGTCTCTCTTTTTTAGAACTCGGAACTCTGTCCTAGCTCAACATACCCTAAGGTCACAGAGCAGAGAACCAAACACTGGGCCGTTAGGTCACTAGGGAGAACAATGAATGAAGCCTTTCACATTCCACACTTTGATTTCTTAACCAGGAAACCTAGCTACAAGCAAAACAGAACCATATGTCAAAATATTCTGGTCAAAACAGAACCATTATGGAGAATATTTTTCCACCCTCCCATATATGGCTGCCCGATTATCGGTCATTGAATCCTCAAAAGTCATCACATCTTTTTTTCAAGACACAGGCAACTATTCTAAGAGTGGTTAACGGCAGGATCACGGCCCCACTACCGCTCTTCATATGCTGTGAAATGAATTCTTTGCTCAGAACAGTAATTGAGCCTCCATCAGTCCACGGATAACAGCGTAAATATCTATTTCAGAACAAAGAGCTACCCCGCCCTGATGCAAGAAATCTAGCATCATGAACCCCAGATACCTGGCTGCTTCCTACAAAGAATGACATCAAATTGGGAGCTTTGTTGCTTTCCTATCATCTTGTCTTGAATTCTGTATCATTTTTATAGTTTTTGTGTTGCTTTGTATTTGTCTTTGTTTTTGTTCTTTTCTATTTAAAATAAGTTTAAAAAGAAAGAAAATGGAGCTAAGGGTTGGTTTCTGCCGTCAGTGCACGGAAAAGAGGCATAGCTGGGCAATTAGGGAGTGTAAATCCCTATTGGTGACCTCGCGAATGAGCTCAGTCTCTGCCATCATAGACACTTTGCTCATGAGCTCACTGGGCAAAGCCACATGTGCCTTGGGAGGGACGCTGACTGAAACCCACAGATGAGGCGTCACCCCCTGATCAGTAAGATCCTTCTCTTCCGATGTTACCCTTTGGTGAGCATTACACAGGACGCACCTTCGTGACCTTTACCAATGCACAGTGAGTTGGAAATTAAGTTTATATTCTATAGCAAAACAAGATAATATTAGTCACCTAAAATCAGGATATTTTTAAGAACAAGTTTAAATGATGTTTTATTAGAATCTGAGCCAGTAACCTTGAATGGCTTTTATTTTTACATCAAAATCAAGTCCTTTAGATATAGAAATGTTAAAATTATACTACTGCTTTTGTAGACTTCATAAAACACTGTACCAAATATACTAATTTTGCAATTGACATGCTTTTGTTTCAAACTGAAATCAGTTCTAAAAACCATGAACCACTTTTGTCAATGTGGATGAAATGTAAGAGTATAATATTTTATACTCAAATTAAATACTGGAAATTTCCTAAGAGACCTTAGTATTACTTAGGCCTGTAAATCTACTTTGCCTCCCATAAATTTAATGATACCCAAGTACTAATAAATATCTCTGAGAAAACTATAGTGTCCAAACTGAGATGTACTTTAATATGTACTATATGCCATATTTGAAAGACATGGCATGGGGCAAGGGTATGAAATATATCATAATTCTATTTCAGTGATATTTTTATATATTGGATTATAAAAATGTATTATTGAAATGATTTCTTATGTTTATTTTATTTAATTTTGTTAACATATGTTTGTAGCCCATAATGAATCATTTTGCCACCTTATCTTTGACAAAGGGGCCAAACAAACGCACTGGAAGAAAGACAGCCTCTTCCAGGTGCTGGAAAAACTGGCTCCACACATGCCAAAGATTAAAATTGGACCCATATCTTTCACCATGCAGTAAAGTCAAAACAGGTCAAAGATCTAAATATTAAAACAGAAACATTAAATGTACTTGGAGATAGAATAGGTAAAACTCTTGAAGACATTGGTGTAGGTAGTGACTTAAAATTATACACTTAATAAAACCTTGATTGCACAGGAACTATCACAGAGAATCAACAACTGGGACCACATTTTATTTTATTTTTTTATATATTTTTGGAGGGATCTCATTTTATTAAAAAGCTTTTCACACAGCAAGAGAAACCACCAACAGAATGAAGAGACAACCCACAGTGTGGGGAAAAAATGTTTGCCATCTGTTCCTCAGACAAAGGATTACAACCTACAACATATAAAGAACTCAAATGAATTGGACCTCTCAGATTTAAAGATCCAATCCAAAAATGGGCATTTGAGATGAATACACACTTCTCAGATGAAAAAATATAAACAGCAAATAAATATATGGGAAAATATATGTTCAGCCTCACTGGTCATTCAAGAAATGCAAATTAAAACAGCATTGAGATTCTATCTCATCTCAGAAAGAACAGCTCTCATCAAGAAATCAACCAATAGCAAACGCTGGTGGGCTGTGGGGGAAAAGGAACCCTTCTCCACTGTTGGTGGGAGTGTAGCCTGGTGAAACCACTGAAGTCAGTGGAGATTTCTCAGAAAACTAGGATGGGAGGTCCTTTTTGACCCTGCTACCCTGCTGGGTGTCTTTCCAAAAGAGTTTAAAACATCATACCACAGCAATATATAGGCACCAATGTTTCTAGTAGGATAATCTGTAATCACTAGATCTTGGAAACAACCCAAATGCCCATCAACCAAGGAATAAATGAAAAAGATGTGGTCTTTTTGTACAATAGAATACTACTCAGCCATAAAGAAGGATAACCTGGAGACTTCTATAGGTAAATGGATGCAACTCAAGACCATGCTCATAAGTGAAATAAATCAGAGGCACATGTGCAAACATCATATTGTCTCCCTAGTGTGAGAAGGTGAGAGACTAAATAAGATCCAAAATGTATAATAGATATAGTGAAATGGGAAGAAACTGTTCAAAAGGAAAGAAAAACTGGGATGCAGGAAAGGAGAAAAGTGAAAAATAAACAAAAACATATGTATACATATGATAGTTATACTACTAATTTCTCTTAGTTTTTTGAAAAGTTTGTGCTAATATTGTTTGGACAGTTATATGCCTATATCTTCTACTCTGAGTAATTAATTTAAAGATAACAATATGCATTGTTACCCTCATATTGTTTTGAAATTTGGGTTTTATTCTCTTTAAATTAAAAAAATTTGGTCTGGAGGTGCATCCATTTACATAAAAATGACTCAAGTTTATCCTTCTTTATGGCAGAGTAGTACTCCATTGTATATAAATACCTTTTCTTTACCCATTTATCTGTTGATGTACATATGGGCTGTTTCCAAGATGTAGCTATTATAAATTGTGCTCCTATAAACATGGATATCACTGTGATATGATGCCTTTAACTCTTTTGAGAAGATGCCTAAAAGAGAATAGCTGAGTCCAATGGAATCTCTAATTTTAGTTTTTTGAGGAATCTCCATATTTCCATTATTGTTGTATCAACTTACACTCCCACCAACAACGGAGAAGGGTTCCCTTCTCCCCACAGCCTCACTAGCATTTGTTACTGGTTGATTTCTTGGAGATGGCTGTTTTCTGGAGTGAGATTTAATCTCAGTGTTAATTTGCATTTCTTGAATGACCATTTTTTCATATATTTATTTGCTGTTTGTACTTCTTTATCTGAGAAGTGTCTATTCATTTCATAAGTCCATTTTTGGATTAGGTCTTTAAATTTTGGGAATCCAATTTTTTTTAGTTCTTTATATATTCTAGATATTAGTACTTTCTGAGGAATAACTGGCAAAAATTAGCTCCTATTCTGTAGATTTTTCTTCATTCTGTTGGTGGTTTCTTTTGTTGTGGAAAGCTTTTTTAATTTTATGTGGTCCTGTTTTATGATTCTTTGTAATATTTCCTGTGCAGTGGGGTTCTGTTCATAGAGTCTTTGCTTACACCTACGTCTTCATGCACATCTGGTCTAGTTACCAGAACTTAGTATACGCTGGAGTGTCAATCTATTTGTCTGGGTGTTCCAAGCCCCCATAAACTGTTATAACATGGGAAGGAGCGTTAAGGAAGCGAGGGGCATAAAACACTCGTGCACACTGTCATGCATCCCACATCAATGGTTTCTGCTCCTGCTGTCTGACAGGAACAGAGAAGAATTCAGCTTCCACATCAGTGGTGCATTCGGTGCACCTACAGACATTTCACTGTGCTGTAGCACGTTCCACCACTGGTGCAGAAATGGCCAATGAGATGACTTCACACCTGGATTATGGACCTACTTCTGCCTTCCAGGAGTTTTACCTATTCTATCTTTCAGCAAATTATCTATGTTTTTGTATTTATCTTTGCTCTATTTCAGTTTTAGGTTAGTGCATGGTGAGAGATAAGGGTCTAGGTTCAATCTTCAGAATGTGGAAGGGGAACAAGGGGGGCGGAACAGGGAGAGGAAGAAATGGAAGAGGGATTTTAAAAAAGAGAATGTGAGGGAAAAAATGGAAGGTGAATTGTTAAAAGGGTGGGAGAAAAATGGGAAAAAGAAGTAAGATATGTTAGGTACAGGTGAAAATTCCCTATGATAAGTGTGATCATTATGTATACACACTAATAATAATAACAGAATTCCTAAGAGGCTTTCATTGTGTTTTTAATGAATAGTACCAGTTTTCTTCCCAGGAGCCCATCAAGTCCAGATAAAGTGCATCAGCGCCCTCTTCAGGCAACAGTTAAAACCAAAAGGGAGGAGCTGTCTGCATCTAGACCCAAATTTTGAGCAAGGATGATTTTCCCACACTCTGGCTCCGGCCTAGGCTCCTCCCAGGGGAACCAAAGCAGGAGATTTTATGAGTTAGGACCTCTCTGGTCCTGATCTTACCTCTTTCTCAGAGTGACCTTGTGATTGTCACTCCCTCTCTCAGTCCCTTTCCTTCCCTGTGGTATGCACTCCCCAAATTTTGTCCTCCCAGGTCAGGGAAGTTGTAGCACTTTGGGGAAAACAGTGATGGACCACCCACAGGAGACCCCAGGGAGCCAGACAGGAGCCACAGGCCACAGCTTAAGTCTCCGGCTGCCTGGTGGGTACAGGGTGCGGGGGAGGAGGCAGTAATCATATTCTCAGTGTCTTCACTCCCTGGCAAATGAAAGGAAGAACGATGGGGCGGAACTCCACCCACTCGTGTTTCATCTGCGCCTGCGCAGCAGCACCATCCTGGAGGTTCCTGCACGTGCTCAATGGCCGTCAAAGGACCCAATTTACCACCTGGAGAATTTTTTTCACTATCCCTGTCTGCACATCTCTTCTACCACTGGAATACTTCACATAGGAGAATATCTGACTTTGGACTTGAACCTGATTTCCACTGGTTCTGGTTCCCATTCCCATCCCAGCTCAAGAGGATGTTCCCAGCTGCACCCTCTTCCCTAAGGGCATAGATTACCAGACAGAAGGGCAAACTGTGAGGCTGATCTGAGACAAGTGCTACGTCTTCTTTCTCCCTCAGTGCAAAGACAGCTCCGGAGACACCTTTGCAAGGAGTCTCCCCAGCCTCCGGTTACAACCTGACCTGCCTGTCACTTTCTGGCTCATCATGCTACTAATTACCGCTGTGCCCCTGTCCCCTGCATAGTTCTTTCACCAACAGTATTTTTGCTTAATTGATCCATATATGTTTGTCGTTTTCTTAATGGTTTAGGAATTTATTTTTATTGCAAAACCGTTTGCATGGAAAAAAAATGGAGACATAATCAGACGGAGGCTAATTTTTCTCCTTCTTGTATTTAACAATTCCGTGCAAAACTTGGGACCTTGCTCAGGATCTGCTCCATTATCCTGATCAGCTCAGCCTTTCTTTTTTGTTGATTTAAGGCAATCACCCCTTGTGCAGTTCCAAACATGATATCATATTCAAGACGGAAAGTAAAACAAAAGCCAATACATTCCTTTCCTCCTCCTGAGCAAAAGTTCCCTTAGAAGAAGTCCAGCACACAGGAGTGTTCCACCCATGAACTTTTACTGGGTCCTGGCTGCCTGGGACCTGGGAAATCCATCTGGCTTATAATAAACATGTGAAAATAGACAGGTACAAGCTGTTGGCATAGGCTGCTGGGACTGAAAACCATGCCATAGTCTCACCCACAAGATGAAAGCCTGCTGAGTTCATGCTGAATTCACAGGATGGAATGGGGTGCAGGCCATAGTGATCTGAGTAAATGTGGGTGGCGAATGGTCTCTTTTTTGTGTCTTTAGGGCCAGAGCCACCACTGCCCACCATGCACTTGCACCACCTGCTTTTGGCTCCATGCAGAGTCAGTCTCTGAGTCCTGAGTCACCCAGCACAAAGCTCTGGGGCCATTTCCACAACACTGATCACCTTAAAGAAAGGTTTAGAGACACCTCAGGTAGGCCCTGACCTCTCCTCCAGGTGACTACTTTCCTGTGTAACAAAAGCTCCTCCTGCTTGATCATGAGACAGGCGGACACCACAGGAAGAAGAGGAATTCCTGACAGTAGGCCAGGACAGTAGGCCAGGAATCAAGGAAAAATGGAACCTACAACAGGTTCTTCTTGATCTACACTTAGACCAAGGATACCAGCGGGCCGTCAGCAGCCAGTGTGAAATGGCCATCAGGAGGCAGCAGAGAGACACCTGGCAAAGTACCCTGAAGAAGTGATGGGCATCACTCATGCCTCGGGGAACCTAAAATACTGATGAGTTAATGAGCACAACCTGGAGAAAAGGGTGTCATTTTTCTATGGCCTTGTCCTTGACACTTACTTATAAATTCTTTGATATCTGTCTCTCAGATCAGCCTCACAGTTTACCCTTTTGTCTGATGCGGGCAAAGGAAATTCATTCTACCTACCCAGTACCTCCTTCCTTCCCCAGCTCTTCGCCACCCAGCTAAATTTATTCCTGTGAGTCACTTTTCAAGCCCCAGCTCTCATCTCTGCAGGATGGTTACACATGTAGGTTTCTTTTTTTTTTTTTTTTTTTTTTTTTTTTTTTT
>PVLD010015461.1:0-48422 GCA_004027595.1 Dinomys branickii | reverse complement strand
TTGCACTGGATGCTGTATAATATAAAGTTATCTTCACTTCTGTTAATACAAAAACAATTGAGGAAATACAGAATTATAGAGAACATAGAAGGGAATTAGCTCTGGATGCTGTCCTACATAATGTTACCTTCACCTTTGTTACTCAGTTACACAGATGATGGCCCATTTGATCATTCAGTTTTTCTCCTCCCTCATCTCCATTGCCCTACCACTCAATCAGTCATCTTCCCTGTGATAATAACTGTACTCCTGGGTTTATCTATATCCTTGGACTCTCGCTTTGGGAAGACATATAGGTGACTCAGACTATACTATAACATACATGGGTGTATACAAACTGCCATGGTCAGAGGTGGGAAAGCACATATACTCACAGTGGACTGCCCAGCTCCACCCTGTCGTCATGCTATGGGTGGGGGTGAGTCCGGTCCAGGAGGTGCCCTGAGCGGGGCCCTCAGTGGAGCAGCCACGGGGCCCAGAGAGGAGCACCTGCGGGGCCCACTGCAGAGCAGCATTGGGGCCCACAGTGGCACAGCCATGGTGCCCACAGCAGAGCAGCCATGGGGCCCACTGCGGTGCAGCCGCGGGGCCCACTGAGGAGCAGCCACGGGGACCAAAGCGGATCATCCATGGGGCCCACATGCGGCACAGCCGTGGGGCCCACTGCAGAGCAGCCGCGGGGCCCAAAGCGGATCATCCATGGGGCCCACAGCAGCGCAGCCACGGGGCCCACAGCAGAGCAGCTACAGGGCCCACTGCGGATCATCTGCAGGGCCCACAATGGAGCAGCCACGGGGCCCACTGTGGATCATCCGTGGGGCCCACTGCAGATCATCTGCAGGGCCCACAGTGGCACAGCCGCAGGGCCCACAACAGAACAGCCACAGGGCCCACTGCGGCGCAGCTGCGGGACCCACTGCGGATCATTCATGGGGCCCACAGCAGCACAGCCGCGGGGCCCACTGAGGCACAGCTGCGGGGCCCACTGTGGATCATCCGTGGGGCCCACAGCAGAGCAGCCATGGGGCCCACAGCGGAGCAGCCATGGGGCCCACTGGGGATCATCCACGGGGCCCACAGCAGAGCAGCTGCAGGGCCCACAGCAGAGCAGCCGCGGGGCCCACAGCGGAGCAGCTGCGGGGCCCACAGCGGAGCAGCCGCGGGGCCCACTGCAGCACAGCTGCGGGGCCCACTGCAGATCATCTGTGGGGCCCACAGTGGCACAGCCGCAGGGCCCACAGCGGAGCAGCTGCGGGGCCCACTGTGGAGCAGCATCAGTGGAGCAGCTGCGGGGCACTTGCCCCCATTGGGGCTCCCTCTGTGACCCTTTTGGCTCTGTCCCATTGCCTTGATGCCACAGGCCCTTTCTTCTCCTCCCACCTCCTCTTGATCCCCAGCATTACCGTTTCCCACCCCTTGCAGCTGGGCAATGGGTCTCCGAAGCTGAAGCTGCGAATCCCGAAACAAGGGCGTGGGCCAAGGGTGTGCTTGTAGTGGTGACCCCCTCCCTGTCCATCTCGTCTCCCTCCGACTGCGCCATGGCAGATCTCCGATCCCCTGCTCCAGAGGAGGTTTTGCTTAGTCTTTCTGAGAGTTTCTGTTCCCATTGGAGATCCTTCTCGAGTTCAGGATATCCACCTCTTTCCTTTCTGTCCTTCACATGTTGCTATATTCCTATGTCTGAGTGGCATTCCTCTGGGAGGTTCTCTCTCTGCTGCCTACCCGGTCGCCATGGGTTCATACAAGGTTCATATATGCAAGCAGTATGGAGACACTCTTGTTGCTCATATTAGTAGTTTGGGGTGAGTCCTGAAGCCCGTGGACTCGTCTCATTGCTGTCAGGAACAGGCGGTGATTGCGCAGGCCGCCGAGCCTCAAGGTGCTCACAGAGGGCGTTCAGGGTGGGAGCTGAAGCCCAGTAACTCAGTTCATGCTTCCTGCTTGATTTTGGAGTAAGAAGGGCGTGGGGCCGTGTGATCCACCTCCATCTGCAGCTCTCTCTTGCTGTTGTGCTGCAGTTCCCGTTTGTTCCTTGGCTGGATCCCTGGGAGTTGCTGTGCCTCTGATGTTGCTGCCGATGCACCCCACCGCTCCCCACTGGCAGTTGCCCACACAGTGGAGAGGCAGGAGGCCACCGAGGCAGGCATAGAGCTGGGTGTGGTGGGATGTGTACTGGCTGCTCTGGCTCCACCTTGCCTCCAGGTGCTGATTAGGAAGGTTTCTGCAGGGTGGGGACTCTGCTTCAGTGGCTGTTGCAACCTCTGATCCTCACACTGGATTTGACAACAGTTCCCAGCCACCATTGCCTCTTTTCCTGGCTGCGCCTTCTCCTCTCCAGACCTGGACCAGCTCTTGGAACTCCGCTCTCCCCTGGCCGAGTCGGGAGGCTTCCATGAGCGTGGGTCTCCGAAATTGAAGCTGCGATTGCTGGAACGAAGGCTTGGGCCAAGAGTGTGTTTGAAGCAGTGGCTTCCTCTTTCTCCATCTCTTCTCCTTCCGATTGTGCCGCGGCAGCCTTCTGATCCTTTGCTCCAGGAGAGGTTTTGCTTGGGCTTGCTTTATGTTATGTTGCTAATAAGTATTCGTTCTAGATGGCATACTGATTCCAACAAATCACATTCTCTGAGAGCAAAGTTGCAAGCAAGGGGATGACAGCATTGTTCCAGCGACTAACGTCCACCAAATGGTTGTCTAGCAACTGACCCACTCCTTCTGCTCCAGTCAGTCTGACCACAGGTCCGCCCTCCACAGCATGGCCTACAGTTGACTTCTAAAAGGGAGACATTGGGTGCTACATTCCTCTGCTGTGTACCTTTGTTAAGCTGTCATCATACTTGAAGAGGTCATCTGACAAAGCCGATGCAGAATGAATGAGATCCTTGTTTCCACACTTTCTATAACAGGCATTTTTCTAGTGGGTTGGCATTCACATATCTTAATACATCCTTTTCTATTATCAGGACTTGGTATAATAGCCACTTAATCAAATGTCACAAGGTGTCTTAGACATGACAATATATCAGGTTTGTGAGTCACATCGGGTGGATGGAACATGAGGACAGCAGTCCCCATAAATTTCTGCTCACTTAAAACTCAGAACATCAAGTCTGTGTTACTGTGGTGACTACTACATTTTTCCTGTCCTGGCACGCTTGGGATTGTGATACCAGCATGCAGAAGGCTACCAGTTTACTCTGCTCTACTGAGTAAAGTGGTGCCTCTGTTCACAGATTTGTTTCTGGGGAAGATGGCCATGGTCGTCACCGGATGCAGAGTTTGCAAAAGGAAGCAAAATGTTGCTGGAAGGCACTGTTCAAAAACAGAAGCATTTGTGAACCAAGGTATTGCTATAATTAATGTAAATAGCCACGGATATTAAGAACATTGCCACTGTAAGGGTGATGGTCCTTGTCACTCTTCTATCCAGCATCATCCTCCACAGGAGCCTAGTCATCCTTCAGGTCTTTGACTTTCTCTTTCCTGAACACTTCTTCTCCTCTTCCAACACACACATACGTATGCAAGATACACACACATGCATGCACACAGAATACATCCACGCACACACATATGCACAGCACACATATACATGCATGCACGCATGCACACGCATACACATGTATGCACACACATAAGCACATATGCACACATATATGCACACATGCATGCATACACACAGAACACATACATACACACATAAGCAATGGCACACACATGCATACATATACATATATGCACAAATGCACACACATATATGCACACACATATACATGTATGCACAATATATACATGTACACATATTTTGCTCTGCTCTCACTGTTATGATCTTTCTCAGCAACCTGCAACTTTGCATCCAACGTGTATACACTTTCCCCTCTGTGCCTGGCTTGCTGTGGGTGCTTAAGACGCACTTTTTTGCAGTTTGTTTTTAAAATTCATGTCTACATTATCTCAAACTCAAAACTTCAGCCTAGAGTCAGACGCTCTGGCTGAAAGTGCCTTTGTCAGATGCCATCAGGGTAGGGGAAGCCCCCATTCCCACCCCGTGTTGCTGTTTGCTCTCCTTTCCCACAGCGTCCCTAGACTGGGGAGAACAGAAAGCACTGCTCGCTGAGCAGCACAATGGTGCAGAAACGCTTTCACCCAGGCTGTGGGGAGACAGTTTCTAATCTAATTTTCCTAAAGGAGGAAAGGAGGGATGATCGTTCTTGGCTAGAAGTAAATATGTCCCAGCTCAGGTACATAGGGGTTGTCTAGAGTAGCAAAAATTTATCTCTGGAGAGAATCTTAAGCAGTCACAATTCTGATGCAAGTCAAAGAGTTTCAGAGAGGACATGTTCAGCCAAATATATCCAACACAAATATTGTTTTATATTACAGCTGTGGAATGGCTCCCCAGTGCAACCACACTGTAACATATCAGGTAATCAGGCTAAGGAGCTGTACAGATTCAAGAGCCAAAGCACACCATAAACTTAAAATTACTCACTGCCCTTAAAATATTGCTTAAAATATAAAGTTAGTTAAAACTCAAAATGAAAGCTTAAAGAGCACTGAAATTGATTTGGTAAAAGAGATTGACATTTCACTGCAAAGAAACCTGAGATATTTATCCTACAAATTCATGCAATGATTTGATAACCAAATGGCACAGGAAAGGTATTTTATGGAAGTAAGGACAATCTGATATCCCATATCCAGGAAACAGCATCTGGACACAGGTGAGTTTTACAACAAGCCTAATTTCCTTCTATCCATAGCTTTGTTCCTGAGAAACCTGGTGTGACTAATTCATTTTACAAGAGAAAGGAATTGTCCTCACAGGTTTATTACCTAACATTTTACCTTATAACACTTTAGACCCCTTCTTTCTTCACTCTCTTTCAGTTTTGGTCCAAGGACTTGGGAGACTGGAGTCTAGGGACAAACATTTTTGGTCCAGGAGACTTCTGAAGAACCACAGGAGGGAATCTTCAGGAAGAGCACCCAAGTGCCCAGCGTGGTCCCAGGTTCAACCTCACAGGGGAAGTGGCAGTGCTTGGTGGCACTGACCAACACTTCACAGAGATATTTCAACGTGGAGTCCTTGTAAAAGTCAGCTGAGTGAGGGAGTACTCATCCTGTACTGGAGTGCTCATCATCCATTATGGCCTGCTGGCGAGGAAAGTGAGCTTTTGCCTGCCTGACATTGAGAGGGGAAAGAGGAGAAAGCATGGACATGAAGCCCGTGTGATGCCTGATATTCAATATGTACAAACATGGATATTATGGAACGTTTAAGTGCTTACATACATATTTAATACGATGAATAACATCATGATTACAGCTAATTCTTACTAGATTCTCAATTAGGGTAAAAAACACATTCAGGTAATTAAGAAGGGAGCAGTTTATATTATGGCATAGATTTATGAATTGTCAAGTAAAATGTGCCATATATTCTCATGTTTAAGTAATGCTGTGTTTCCATCTCCCTTGATAAAGTAATCTAATACAGAGTCTCCTGTGAGTCTTTACTCACAGATACTGGTCTGGAGCACTCGTCTAAAGCCATGGGCTGGTCACCATAGTTACAGAGGGATGCTGGGCAAATGCGCTTCCAGCAGTAATTGTTCCATATTTGTGTACTAACAGGGAAACTAAATTTTGCAATTTAAAGTATGATCTGTCTAAATTCAAACTCTGTTGGGAAGAACATCATAAAATTCTCAAACACGGATAGAAATGAAGATTTATACTAACAGAATTCTTTCAAAAGCACAGAAATATTCCCATTATCACGTCCTTTTGTGCCATGTCTTATTCCACTTCTACATCAATACTTTGTCTACTTCTTGATGCATCTTTTCAGTGGCTGAGTATTAGCTGTGTTGTGAATTGCAGAGATATAAGCTGGCCTAGAATTTGTATAACATATGTAATGATTACAATGCATAGAGATGAGAATACTAAATGGCAGGGAAATAACATTAGTACTTCAAGTATTCACATTTTTGATGCTGTTTCAAATATAGTTTATAGAATAGAATAACAGTAAATATTTCTTGGGCAGTGTTCATTTCATCATAGCGAATGAAAGTATCTGTCTACTGATTTTATATTTGATAGAGAAATTGCAAACCTAACTTTTTCCCCTGGCACCATAGTGAGTAATGAAATATTCCAAGGACTATTTGTGAAGACTGAAGAAACTTGTTCACAAATAGTAGAAGTGATCTCAGATAGAAGAGCACGCACGGGGTCTCTGTTTGCTGTGCTTGTATGACCAGTTTCACCAGATGATGTCAACCACATGGCAAATGCTGCCTCGCATCTCATCTCCCTGAAGCCCAGAAGAATCAAGCAACATAGGTTATATTGGTCACCAAGTACCATAATCTTCTTTTCCTAATACTCTTTTCTCTTCTTGCCTTTATGTTTCCTCTTAATAGAACAATAATTTTTAGATAATTATTCATTAGAACAGGAAGCAGTTTAAACATAATAGAAACCATTTGCATTCAACTACTAACAATTGGAGACTGTTATGCATATTTTAAAGCCTCAGAAGGGTTCGGAAACTTAGAAATAAGAATCAAAATGTTTATTCAGGCTTTCATGAGACACTACAATTTCATATATCCTGGAATATTAACGCCTAGGCCTGGATGAACATGTGCTCCAAAGAACATCAAAAGAGTCAGCGGGCAAACAAGGCAAAACTCATTCAACAACCTACGTCCACTGTGTACATTTTGAAAGAGAACTACTCGTAAAAATATTTCCCTTAAAAAGAAAATTGCCAGTAAGTTTAAATTAAATTTCGATAAAAGCATTGTTCCTAGATATAGGCATTAGTGCTCAGTTCCTGGAATTAGGCTTTGGCAAATAACCAAATTGTCCTGTACATAAAACAATTATCTTTGAGTACACAGATTTTGTTAAAGTAGCAATAAAAGGCTGACTGAAAAACATTCACTTACGGATTCTACAGTGGCTCTATGATGAACCTTCATACCTGGCTCAACACAAACACACTCATGCTTAGCCACAGGGCCACCTGGCACACACCCCGAGTCGGGGAAATGAATTAAACTGAAACAAAAAGGAGTTCTGCAGAGGGGCAGCAGGAGCAGAGAAACGGGGACAGGCTTCACACTCCCTGAGTAACAGATGGTCTCCTCAGAGCCCGCCCCAGACATGATTTCCACCAAGGTAGGGCCATCGCCGGGCCACCTGGGCACAAATGCAGAGCAGCCCCATCCGCACTGGTCCCTGAGAGCCTACCACTAAGTTGGACTCCTATCAGCACCCAGAAGCCTTTGAAAGCCAGACGATGTCACTGGGGTTGTACTGCCTGTAAAATCTTTAACAAACAAACACAAAAAGATGGGGAACAAAGCCAAAAACCAAAAACCAGTAGCTTCTCTGTTTGGTGCATATTACATTCTTTAAAGCCCTGGAACTCGGAAGAACACTAATATGGGCTGGTCTCTCTGGGGGAAGCACAGAGCTAAGTTCCCACAGTGCTGGGCACATCAGCATCCAAGGGCCAGCACCTAACCCTGCTCCCACCTGCGCCTGTGCGCAGGTCCCTCTTGGCCGCACACTACGAGGGATGGACGAGTGCTGCCCACACATCCCATCACTCTGGAAGGTCATCACTGCCTCATTTGTCTCATTCACCAGATCTGCACCTCTGGTGGGACTTCCCTCTCCCAAGTCCAAAGGACCAGGAAAGACAAATATTTCAGGACATGTAGACGAACTCCGAGAGTGAAACTAAAGATACGCACAAGAGCGGACTCCTGGAACTGCTTCAGAAAGAGGCAAGAATGAGGAGGCAGGGGAGTCAATGCCAAGGGGAGCAATTTGAGAGGGATTTGGGGCAATATGTGTTTTAGTACAATAAATATTTTAAAATATGTAAGCAACCACTTGACTTTTCAGTTACGCTGATATATCAAGTATTTGTGCGCGGGAGGTAATTTCAAGGTCTTGCTCCTTAAATGTGCTTGTTACAGAGCAGAAAACTAAGCAAAGGAGAATTACGATGGCCCCTGAGGGTAGCTGCTCCTCCTGCCTCTTCCCACACAGTGCTGCGGATGCGGATAGAACCTCTGCTCCTTGTCATCCAAGCAGTGTTTCCCTTGCTCTTGAGGAGTTACTGCAGTCACAAGTTTCAGAATTCCTCCCTGATGAATAATTCAGAGGAAGGATGTTATCTTTATTTTCGTACATTTATTTTCTTTCCAGTTCCCTCAAAGAAAGGGGACATATTATGTTCATTCATGTCACTGTTTCATTCATGAAGTTAGGTCGAGAAGGAATGTCTCAGCACATTTACAAATACACTCCTTGAAGGGAATTAAATGCAAATTAAATATTCTTGTTATATTTTAGTTAAAGTGATGGCAGGTCAAATTCAAGTAATTTCAAGAAGTTTCAGTAAGTCCTTATTGAATATAATAGCATTATTGCAGGATTTACACAGAGGGATATAATTATTACCTGGGAGAATCTTGCTGCAGCAGAAACCCCAGGATGGTCATATTATAGAAAAGCCTGTCTTGATGAATCTAATCATCGATGTGATCTTATAGTTGAGAACCCCTCACCCGACTCCTCGCCTCCTCTCTCTCTTCCGCGTTTGCAGTCTTACACCTCCCCTTGCTCTCTGCCAAATGAACTCAGGTTCTCTAAACCTTCTTTTGGTCTCCTTGGACTTACAGGGTCCTTTATTAAGTTCTGTCACCCCCCTGAGCGAAAGCGTTCCAGAATTCACATGTGATCAGCCTCTGTTTTTCAACTTTTAACAGGGAAGATGGGGTGAGGGGGACCACTGTATTTAAAATTTGTGAACAGAATTTTCTAACCCGAACTGGAGTTTTTGCTTGCATTTAGGGAAATAGGTTGTAAATTTCTTTATGGTCTTTTTATGCTCTTGAAAGCAATTATTCCATTTCCAGTTTGGAGGGGAGAGAAGTAAGCTACCCAAGCACAGGGCTAAGGATAAGTGCTGGTTTTGTTGCCTACATGCCAATGTGTGTGGTGTGCTAAAACAGTATTCCTAACGTTAGGCGGGATTTAGGATGGATACATAGGCTAATGCTTCTCATTGGTGGTGAGGATTTTAGCAGTTGCTGCTGGGATTTTGAGAAATACCATTGAGGTGGACCAGGCAGGGACACCTAAAGGTGTCTTGATTCCTCATGAATCTCCAGGCCACCGAGTTAGGTTCCAGTCCACAGGAAGTTTGAGGAGACACCGTTCTCTCATCTTTCTCAGTCTCAGTATCAATGTGCTGAGCTGCTAGAAAAGCTGGAGAGACCAACCTCACGCTAAAAAGAGAATCAAAAGGGACTCAGCAGAGCTTCCCATGAACTCTTGCAAATCCTGAGACGTTACCTTCACTGGTGTTAGCTGCATGAGAATATTGCCTTCCTCAAGCTTATGTATGAAGTGACACTGACCATGCCTACTGGACACCATCACAAAAATGGCCGCACTTGAATCTCTTCTGTTATAGGGCCTGCCACTAAAGCTGATGGAGTGTTTTGAAGCTATGAGTAATTTCCAGTCTTCAGAGGCGCAGGAGAAAGTGCATCCAGGACCTATTAAATCTCACAAAACAGTGACCTTTTTAGCTCTTCCATCTAAAATGGAGCATTTCTTTTTAATTTTCTACCACTTTAAAAGTAATTTAAAAGTCCCAGCTGTGAGGCATCTTTGTGTCATCCTTGCGCAGGGGCCATGCTAATCTTCTCTGTATCGTTCCAATTTTAGTATATGTGCTGCCGAAGCGAGCACTGTGAGGCATCTTTGTGACGTCCTTCCCGGCTGTCTAAATCCTTGGCTACTTAGAAATATAATTGGTTGCATTTACTTTCCTCTCTTGCTAAATCCTCTGATCAGTGACAAAGGGCTGCTCGGTTGCCTGGGCTGAGGGGCTACCAGGCATGATGGGGAGCAGCCCGAAAGGCGGAGGATACGGTGCTGGCATGAATCTTGGCCTCACCCTGGTCACTCTAGTCCACGATCAGCACTTTGCCTGGGGATCCAAGGATACAACTGCTTCACTATAAGAGGTGTGGTTTGCAAATGTTAACTTGTCCCCCCCCTTTCAGTTTTATAAATTGTGTCGTCCCAAATGGTACAAACTTCTTTTTTTTTTTTTTTAGTTTTAGAATCTGGATTATTGAGTTCAATCAGAATGCCAGCAGCGCAGAGGACAACGAGTGCTGGTGAATGTTTTGTCAGTTTCCCTAGTCTAGCAGGATTGCTGCCTTATTATTATTTGAAAAATCTAATGATAAGTTTATGAGTAGGAAAAGTATCCACCAGGAGCCTTACAATACAAATTTTAAGACTATTTATTTATTTACTTAGTCCTGGAGCCTGAACTCAGGACCTATGCACTGAGCTACATGCCTTACATTTTTTCTGA
This sequence comes from Dinomys branickii, assembly GCA_004027595.1. Lineage (NCBI taxonomy): Eukaryota > Metazoa > Chordata > Mammalia > Rodentia > Dinomyidae > Dinomys > Dinomys branickii. The sequence continues at coordinate 37,996 of PVLD010015461.1, read as the reverse complement.
TTTTTTGTTTTGAAACAGGGTCTTATTAAGTTATTAAGTTGCCCAGGTGGGTCTTGAATTTGTGACACTCCCTTGTCAGCCTCCCAGAGAGCTGGGATTGCAGCTGTGCACCACCAGGATCAGCTTGAATTTTACTCCATATGTTCCTTACTGAGCACTCCCAGAGAGCCATAGGAGCTTTCTCCCAGCTGACTTTCCTAAGGAAAAATTGGGAAAACATTTCCTTAGGAAAAGTGCCCTACTGGACCACATGTCCTCTTTGGTATTGTTGGCCCTGAATGTTCCTTCCATGTAGCCTAAATTGTAAGCAAAGCCCATTACTACTAGTGTTTTTTTGTTTTTTTGTGTTTGGTCTCGTATTATGATGCAACCCTGAAGACACAGTGCTGCTGCCCAGGGTGCACTTTTTCCAACAGGACAATTCAAGCAAGACTTTTCTGAAAAGGGGCAGAAAATATCTTACAAATGACCTTTATCTAAGTGTCCCTAAAGTGTTGTGTTCCTCTCTATTTTACAGTGATGGCAGACTCACGACAGAGAGCTAGGGACACCTTTTGCAGGTGTGGTTTCTGTTGAGTATTAATCTATTCATGCACGATGTTCAACTGAAAGAGAAGAGACTCTTCATCAGGTATAAAATCTCACTGTTTTGCTTTTATTTCAAATAAGTCTTCCTGAAAGTAAAGTATTTCATTTCATTAATCAAGAACACATATTAGATGAAGAGAGGTTGTGCTGGGCAGGGTGCCCATGACCCTGTGGCCTGCACAATGGAAAATATCAGTGTGTGGGTGGTTGTTTACCCTGGAAGATCAGGAAGCTTTCAAAATGCCAGGCCTGGTGCACCAGGTCTCAGCCTTAACCACCATGTGGACACATGTAACTCTTCTGTGTCCTTACCTACAGTGATGGGTTTTCTGGAAGTAGAGCAAAATTTCCTGCATCATTATGTAAGGGCTGAAACTCATCATGTGATATATCTGCATTGATTTGCATGGACCTTCTTTCTTTTAATTTTACATTAACCTCCACCTTGCAAATGTATTGTGCACCTTTGCAAGGTCTGAAGGAGTTGAACTGTTTCTGGGGTGTCCTGCGATGGCAGAGGTTCCCGTGAATTTGGTGAAGGCAGATAAAGAAGGCGAGCACTTGGCCCTTCCCATGCCACACCTGACCACGCCACCCCCACGTCCCTTTATCCCATCATCTGGGCAAAGCTAATTGTGGCCACTATGAGGGTTATTTCCTGTATGAAAAATATCAACACCTGAGTGCTGACCAACTTGCACAGAGCTAAGACAGGTGTCCAGGGACTTGGTACACACTAGCCCAGCTCACACAAGGACTCTGGGGTCAAAAGAACCAGGTATCTGTCCAGGCTGGGCCTCTTAATGGTGTGAGTTTGAATAAGAGCTTTAACTTCTCCTAACCTCAGGTGCCTCCTCTAAGCAATGAAATAATAATAATAATAATGCCTCTGCAGATGCTTGTGAAAATGAAACGTAAATATATATACCTTCCACTCTGTCATGCACATAATAGCAATCCTCTCAAAAATGTAGTGGTTATGGTTTGCCAGGAACATCTGACATTCAGATTGAAAACCTATTACGTTTAGGGTGCCATATTTCACCCATTATACGGTGCATGCATTTGCATATTTTAACATCTCTTAAGTTGAGATGTTTCTTAGTGAAAAGAGCTCTGTAAATTCAATGGCACACAGTATAGAAATCTGTTTTCCTTCATTTATTATAATAAGGAAAAATCTTTGCTGAATTTGAGTTCTTACTAAGTGCTAAACATTGGATTCTTCACGTGGATCATTTGACCTAATTCTCATAATAACTAGATGGTAGAACCCTTTTCTTTAAGAAGCTGAATGCATTTTATAAGGACAGTACTTAGGAAAGGAACTGGCATAGGACTCCAAGTGTATGCTAGGGCTGACATAGAACTGGATTGCTACTTAGCACCTGGGTAATCTTAGAAAAACAGTTAACCTTTCTGCTTTCCACTAACCAAATGACATAAATATATTTAAAATAAAAATACTGCAGTTGGTAGTTAATACGTGACTTCTGGAAGTTGGCTGCTGACAGTGAACACTGGCTTACACACCTACTTGATAGCTGGGACCTTGGCCAATGACCTAAACCCTCTAAGTCTTTATTTTCACACTTCCAAAGTGAAAATAACAAATGGACTACATCTATGAGCATGTTCTGAGGATTTGGTATGCTGCAATGTTCGAGCTCATCCCTATCCCCTGCTAGACATTATTTGAGATCAACTACTATTATTACTACCTAGTACAGTTGTAAAGTTGAAAGAAGAATTTAATGAAAATTTATGTGATGTAGGTTGGGCATATAACTTAGTGATAGAATTTTTAACACTAAAACCTGGCTTCAATCTCCATCAAAACAACAAAGTGAAACAAAACAAAAGTGTCTCGTACTACACAATACAGGACCTATTTTTCCAGTCCTTTCCTGAGATGTGTGTACAAAACAACTGACTGGTATCACAAATTCCCAATGCATCTTATAGAAGATTTTTCACATTTTCTTACTTCCTCAATTTTTGTTGGGTTAGAAACTTGTGGTTTGTGTTTAAATATTACTAACTCCCATGAGTTACTGAGGGAGAATTTTGGGGACCACTACAAAGTGGCTCTGAGCAGTATTTAATATTAACCAATTGGCTTTCTGTGTTTGCTTGGGAGTTGTCTGAAGCTTAGCGCTTTGTCTGACAAGGCTACAGCCCCAGTTAGCCGCAGGAGAGTGCAGCTGCAGGCTCCACACTCCTACAATAAACACCAACCTAAAGATAAGGTGGTTCTCCTGACTGACATAATTTAGTACTTGGGAAAATTCTCCTCAGGTCCTGCGAGATTCCCACATTTTCTTGAGTCTCCTCTTCCTTTGTCTGAAAATCAAATAAATATGGGCTGCCCAGAGAAGTCTTTGTCCTGACTCAGAAAATACTGAAGCTATAAGAGTTAGTCCTTCCTGGAGCCCTGAAATCATTTTTCTTGTCTCATCATTTGTTTAAGCCTTCACCATCCGCTCGCTTGGGAGATTGTGGGCCTGATCAGCCTGCAATAACATAGGGTTGTTTAACCTAGCTTTCGACAGGAGAAGGTGAGATGGGAGGTGGTCTGTGTGTCCCGTACAGCTCCTCTGGCAAGTTCCTCATGCCTTAAGGGTACATGGTGTTTGGGACAGTCATGGAAGTGTAGGTTCCATTGACAAAAGGCCCTGGGACCTGCATTTTAACAGGCCTCCTCCATAGTGATGCTACTGGTTCATGAAGCAACCTGAAACACATTGGCCTACAACTCCCCAGATATGTCAAATAAGTCACTTTGAAGAGAAATTAAGAAATAAGAAAAATTAATTTCTATTAGGGATGGCATAGAGCATGGAAATTTAGGGCAGCTGGAAAATTTAGGGACGTTGAGCAAATTATGTCACTTATTTTCTCAAAATGTAAGTTTATATTTTACTTTCCGGTGATGACAGGGTATTTCTCACTAAGATAATCACTTAAAGAATGATTTGCTTTCTCCCTCACTTCCAACTAGACTCAGAAGATATTGTCCCATGCTTTACAAATTATGGAATCAATGGAGATGTCACTCTGTGGGAATGGTGTGTATTCGTGAGTGCACACACACACACATACATATGTACATGTAGGCATGTATGTTGCATCCTACATGCACATGTGAGCATGCAAACATTTCTCATATCCCACTATAAATTTTTTCTTATTTCTTAAGCTCCTCAAAGCTTTATCCTGTTTTCTTTTCTTAGGTAATCTCTGGTTGGCTTGTGAGACCGGACAACATGAAAACACAGTTCTCAATTTCCCAAATGTAAAATTACCAGAGGCGTCTGTTTGAAAGATGTTGGGAGTCACTAGGATAGGACCTTTCGGCTTCACCATTACCACTCTCAATCTGTTCCTCCTTCATGGCCTCTTGTGATATGCTTTCCTTTAAGTGCCTTGCTTACAATTTCTCCTTTTATTTTATTATCAGGAAAATAGAGCCCAGGAATAAGGAAGCATCTGTGGAAGGGTGGAAGCTCATGTTCTCCAGGGATGGTGGAATGCAGGGCAGCATTCATTGCCCATGGCTGGGCAAGACCTGCTTGCCTCCTTGCCCTTTCTACCGTAGCCACTGCAAATCTTTGTCTTGTGCACTTTTGGCTTTAGTATTTTAATATGAACTGCTTTCCTCATGAATTCAATTTGAATAAAGTGAGTCATCTTTAACAAATCTCTGTGTCCCAATGGGCCTCCATGGGACAGAGCAGAGCCCCTGGGTTCTGAGGATTCACCTGTCTGGGTCCTGCAGTGCAGAGGTGTGTGGACTGCAGAACTCCAGTTATGCATCTTGGAAGTCAGCTGGAAAGACCCAGGGAAGTCGCTGTTGCTGCCCAATTTGTTCTTCTAGTGTCACTGTCCTGGAATGCCCATGCATTCGTGCTGGGTAAGGGCACTGATTTCTACAGGATTGAAAAACTACTCTTTCAACTGAGAATCACAGGAGATGGCTTTGAGTCCACTTTGATACAAATCCTCAGATACATGAGCAATGCTCCTACCCAGTGGCCTGACTTTTGCCTTTCATCCTTGAGGCCATGGGGCTCCTGCAGTGACCTCACCTAGAACTACTTATGAGTGAGATCTAATGAGCTGGGTGTGTGTGTGCGTGTGCATCCAGGAGGCATGTGCAGCCATCCTCTATGCTGTTCTCCTCTTCAGACTGTGAAGTACACAGGAAGTTCCTGGCATTAGGACCTTACCGGCTGTGTGACCTTGGGCAATTTACTCAACTTCTCTGTGTCATTGCTTACTTATCAACAAAATGGCAAAAATAGTAAAAGCTATGGGTACAGAGACTTAAAAACATAAAAAGAGAGATAAAGTAGGGAAAGAGTGTCAAAAGAAAGAAGTTAGAATGTGTTATGTATATGTAGAAACTCTCTGCAAGGAATGTAAACATTATGCACTACACATAGGTGCTAATGAGAAAGCGTACACACATACATGCTCCTTAAAGTTACATATAATGTATATGCAATTGCAAACAAAACTGCATATACATTGACTAATGTATGTAAGGTCTCTAAGTGTATGTACAATACATACACTGAGCATAGTCTTTGCCATCATTTCTCGGTTCCCCGAGGGATTGGTTTTCATGTCCACCCCCTATAACCACCCCACACACATACAAAGGCAGCAGAAAACATAGATACTTGAGTCCTTTCTAGAAAATACACAGTGTGTGCTTATCATGTAGGCAAATCCTCCTCTGTACTGGGAATCATCTCTAAGTGCTGCTGTTGTGCAATGGAAATTCAGCATCCATAGCTGCTGTATGTATTTCTTAGGGAATAGTGGCAAGCTGGAATGTCTACATTCAGTACGAAGGCAAGTTTTCCAGATATTTTCGATCTGAAGTTACTGGCTACTGGATGCAGAGCCGTCAGATACGGCGAGGCATGCTGTTTCTATGCACGCAGGTACGTACATGTTAGTGCTTCTATTCTTACCACAATCCAAAGGTGATATTATTTCACTTTCCCATTCAAAGCTTACAGTTTTTCATACAGAGTAAGTACCAAAAGAGTGTCATATAAATAAAAATGCTAGGGGCAATACCTATCCTGAGTGATACACTTGCATCACCAAAACCATGAGATGTGGACACAGCCAGCCAAGCAGCAATCTACCCTCAGGAAGAGCTCTGCCAGGATGTTTCAGTCCTTACCCATGTAAAATCCAAACTCTGAGCAGAAAGACAATGGAATAAACAAATCTTGTGTATCTTTCAATGAGAAGTTTTAGAAAACGGAATACAGCAAGCTATTCGGAGCAATTTAAATAATCCTCATTTTACAAACAGTTTAATTCTGTGCCGTTGAGTAACCATGCTTTAGGCAAATAAATAAAATAAAGCATTTGATAAAAGGACCAAGTAGTAATAAATGTGCTGTTAAGTATATTTTAATTGGAGTGAAATATAATGAAATGTTTTTGGAAACCCCTCAGGACAAAACAGTGGAAGAGGCAGTCCTGGTCCCCATCCGCCCAGTAAAGTATGGCCCAGGTGCCTGAGGAGGAGCCCAGAGCAGACAGGAAGCTGGGCAAGGCAGGCAAGTGCCCAGATGCAAACCACCCTCTTCGGTAGCAGCTTTCAAGATACATTTTGTGGCCACAACTACTTGAAGTGAGAGCTGGGAGATTTTGAGAGCAGAGCCCTAGCACACAATGGACACTGCTGCCAGCTTACAGCAGGTTCTTATCGTGGTAAGGCGTTTTCCCTAAGCTCCATGGAAGCAATAAAGATAATGTGAATAGGGGAAGAAGCACGCTGAACAGGGACGAGCGTGCATCACAACAAAAAATTCAGTGAGTACAGCGAAACCCAGAAAGGAAGGAGAAGAGACACACCACAGCTGAGAGACGGGCGTTGATGAGTAGCAGTGTGTCCTTCACTGTGGGTGAATAAATTCACCAATCCAAAGAAATAAGGGCCACCTGGGGGAAAAACAGGTACAAGGTTATACCGTGTAGAAGCTCATATTATTTCCCTCCTGTGGCCAAGGAGAAAAGAAAGAAAGAAGGGGAGAAATAGATAGAGAGATAGATAGATGAGGATAGCTAAGACAATTGTATTTAATAGCTAAAACTATTGGTTTATTGAAAGGAACAGTTAATGTTTACATTTTTTCACCAATTTGGCATGCTTATATCTGACAATCTGAACAACTAATCTGAAGACAACAATGTGCACTATAACCACCATTGTTGGATTCCTATCATCTTGACTAGTGAAGCTCTGTATCATTTCTATTTTTCATTATTTTTTATTCTCTTTAAAATAAGTCTAAAAAAGTAAACTCACATTAGGCCCAAACGCACATAGGCCAAAGGAGAAGGCAAGGAAAGAGATGCTCCATGAAAGGGACGAAGCAAAGGAGGACAAAGATGGCCAAGCTTCTGCCAGGCTAAGGGTGAAAGCTGCTGCTGTGTCAAAGAACATGAACTGCATAGAGATACGCAGATCAACTCAACAGAGAACGCATCTGCACTGTATATGAACCAAATGGGAGAGCACCCAAATAGTGAAGCAAACGCCTAGAGAACTGAAAAAAGGAACATAACACAAAAAAGACAGCATCTTAGTCCTCCCTCTCAGTAAGGAAAAGAGTGGTCAGAGCAAGCGTGTAGAAAACAGATGCCTAAAACATGCCAGAGGCAACGGGACCTAGCAGACTTGTAGAGAAGACCTGCAAAACATATTTTCTTCCAGTGAACACCGATCTTTCACAGGTCGTGTTAGACCACAAAACAAGTCTTGACAAATTCAAGAAAATTAAAATCTTCTACCTTCGTAAAACGCAATAGGATAAAAATAAAAATCGATAATAAGAAAATGGTAAAATTGACAAATATTTAGAAATTAAGCAATGCACACTTGAATAATGCAGGAGTTAGGGGAAAGAAATGAAGAAGGAATTATAACATATCTTGACACAAGTGAAGAGGAAATACAATATACCAAACTTTATGGGTGCAGGAAAACAGCACTCACTGTACAAATTAGACACCCACACTAAAAAGCAAAAAGGTCTCCACTGAATAATACAAAGTTTTTATGTTTTAGAGTAGAAAGTAAAATAAAGAACACAAAGACAAAAGGAAAAATATCAGTGAGATATAAAAAGGCAACCAAAATTGAAGATGCTTAGCTAGACAGAGAGAGAGAGAGAGGGAGGATTCAAGAAAAATCAGAGATGTATGGGGAGAAATTACAATTAACACCACAGAGCTAAGAGACTACTATGAATAGTTACATGAGGACAAGTTTGAAACTTAAAGAATTGTGTAACATCCCCAAAATATAAGATACCAGGAATAAACTCAGCATGAGTAAAAATTTGCACCAATCTGTAACTAGTAAGGAGAATGCATCAGTAATAAAAATAACATAAAATTCCCAACAAATAAAAATCCACAGGGCCCAATATCTTTACCAAAAAACTCTATGAAATATTAAGAAAATTGTCAATACATCTCAAACTCTTCAAAAAATTGAAGAGAAGGGAACAATTTCAAACTCATTTGTGAGACCAACATTTTTCCAGTTCAAAAGCCAGACAAAGATCCTGTGCAAAAGGAAAATTATGTCACTGATTAATATTGGTGCAAGTATTCTTAACAATATACCAGTAAGCCAAACCTCAAAGCACATTAAAAAGATTAGACACTATGACCAAATGGGATTTATTCCTCATGCGTGGATGGTTCAACATACAAAATTCAATAAATGTCACACAGTACATTAGCCAAGAAAAGGACAAAAGCCACATTATCATCACCATCAATGCAGAAAAGCTTTTGACAAAATTCAACACCTTTTCATGATTGAAACACCAAAGAATAGAATTGTCTCAGTATACAACAGTCATACTTTCTATAAGAAATCCCACAGATAATATCATGTACAAGAGTGACAAACCAAATGCTTATCTTCTAAGACTTGGAACTAGACAAAGCTGGTCACTTTCACCAGTTCTACTTAACAAAGAGCTGGAAGACAAACCAGAGAAAAGGAAATGAGGTGAGAAAAAGGGAGAAAGAGAAAAAAGTCACCCAAAGTAGAAAGGAAGGAGTAAAGTGATCTCTGATGACAGATGGGATGTTTTCATATGCTAAATATCTAAATCTCTCTCTCTCTCACACACACACACACACACACACACACACACACACGAATGAATTCAGGAAATCTAAAAGACTAAAACAATCAACTTTCAACTTGATAACTTGGTTTTAAAAACACCAATAATGAACAATCTGAAAAGTGTTTGTCAAACTGTGGCCTTTATCTTACACTGCAGATGGAAATAACTTCAAATGGACTAAAAAGCTAAACATAACGCCTGGGACTACAAAGCGTATAGCAGACAACAGAGGGGAGAGCTTTGCAACATCTGAGTGGGCAGTGGCTTCTGGAATATGACCCCGAGCACAGGCAACAACACCGAAAACAAACAGAATGACAGTGATTCAAATGTTTCTGTGCTAAAATGGAAAAAAGTCAACAGGGTGAAAAGGCAATCTATGGAATGGGAGGAAACATTGGCAAACTCTTTAGGGAATAAGAGCTGCAATTTCTACAACATCAAAAAAAAAAAAAAAACCCACAAATCACTGATAACAGTGAAATAAACCCAATTAGAAAATGGTGACAGTGAGTGGACATTTAGCTCAAGAAGACTCACAGATGGCCAGCAGGTACATGAAAAGATTTTCTCCATCACTAAACATTAGGGCAAGGCAAAGCTAAACCACAATGAGATTAGCACTTCCTGCCCATGGCGAGGTGCATTATAAAACAAGTGAGAGCAGGCAGAAGAACAAGCAAAACAAAAATCCCTCCTGCTGACAAGGATGAGGGAGAGTTGTGCCCTGTGAGTGAGATTGGAATTTGGTAGAGCCATTACAGAAAATAGCATGGAAGTTCCTAAAAAAATAAAAACAGAATGACCAGATGATCCAGCAATTCCACCTCCAGCTATACAACTCAAATCACAGAACATAGAATCCTGAGGTTGCTGTGCTCCCACGGTCACCACACCATTATTCACAGCAGGTAAGGAGTAGAAGCAATGCACAGGGCCACAGACAGATGAGTGCATGAAGAAACCTCAGCTTGCATGCACAATGGAACATTATTCAACCTCAAAAAGCAGGAAACCTTGTCATTCTCTGCAACATAGATGAACTCTGAGGACGTTATGCTACGGGGTACAAACCACTTACTATAAAAAGGACAAATGCTGCACATTCCAGCATACACGCCAGATGGTTATGGAGCCATCAAATTAATAGGAACGGAACACAGCGTGTGGATCCCTAGGGACTGCAGAGCGGTCCGCGGCTGGCTGTGTTGTGGGTACTGAGTTTCAGTCACGTGGGATGAAGGCTTTGCAGAGATCTGTTGTACCGGAATGTGTATATAGATAAAATGCTGCACTATGCTCTTAGAAATTGTTGACAGTAAATTTATGTTGATTTTTACCACAAAGAATAAAAAGAAATCTCCTTAGTTATTTGTAACTAACATTACAGAAATCGGTTTATTACCCACAGGTACATGACATGATCTAAATTGTTGCTTCATAGTTTGCCCTCAAACGGAAATCTTAAAAAGCACAGGATATCACATCCCACTGAGAGCATGCATTGACACTGGACTGTGACTTCTCCCACAGGACTGAAAATCAAGAGCAGGAGAAGCTGTGAACAGCAGGCACTTTCTTGGAGTGAGTAATTAGAAAACAGACGGATGTAATCTTTCCTGAGCATACCCATATTTCTGCCACACAGTCCCAACTAGGCTTTCTTTTTTCGTAAGTGAAGGACCCACAGTAGCCACAATATGTCCCTGATACTACGCCCTGCTCTTTGGTTTCGCCACACTGTCCTCTGAGGAAATTCAGCCACAGCCCAGCAACTTCTCTGATTTTGAGTGCAGCTGAGGATCCCCCTGTCACTCTCACTGGACCTCAGGGGCTACACATCTGGCTAGGGGGACACCAGGTCCCTGAGGTCATTTCCTTCAGGTGGCTCACTGGACCTGTCCAGTCAAGCATCTGTTGGCTGCTGGTGCTGGCCAGTCAAGTGGCCAAATATGAACTCTGTGTCCTCCTGGAGCAAACATACCCAACCATGGTCTGAGTTGTGCACCAAGGTGCACAAAGTACTAGTTGTAACCATCACAGGCTGGAACAAACTCTGTCTCCCCACCTGCAGCTCAATCTGTTTTAAAATTTCATCATCCCTCATGCACAGGCAGTGTACAAAGCCACATCAAAGAACAAGGAGCACCAACTGCCCAGTGAGGGAACAGAGGGGCTTGCCCTTATTTCTGAGGGCTTGTTTAGTAACACATAGCACAGATAAAAGTCTGTGTAGAGTTGAAGGCAAAGGGAAGGGTTTTCTAATTGCTACCTACACCTCCAAACTGGCCGCAAATATTGTATGCAAGCTAATAACAATGTGTACACATAAATCTTCTACTGTGTCCACAGAGCCCGTTCCGAGAAGAGTTAATTATTGGCTGTCCAGGAACTGTTCCAAGCTTCTGAGATGCACAGTGCTTCTGACGCAAACCCACAGCAGGAACACTCCCCTGAGCGACAGCAGAGCTGCTCCAGGCTGGATCCGATCCGCCTCTGTCACAACTCAGAGCACACAACACAGCAGAACCACCCGGAGCCCAGGCAGCTGGAGCAACCCTGTGATCTTGCTGAAAATCCACTCAGAATGCCCCTGCTCCATTATGGACCACACACCATCATACTGACATGTTTGCTGTTCGCCTCACACTGCCCAAGACTAATTTTCAACCTTGTTTATTCCACTTTTGTAGGAAAAATTACAAGTTCTGTGTGATCGTGAGTGGCCGGTCAAACAGTCAGGTATTCTCAGTAGAAAGTTCAAAATAGAATCTCTATTTTTAAAAATGTAGGATGAGTATGATAAACTTTCTTTTACCTATTATTTATGAAGAGTATTTCCTGACTTTACCGACATGTCATATGTTTTCAGAAGTAGGCTAATAATTTCTAAATTTTATGTTTTCCAGTTTTGCCCTGAACTGAGTATGTTGCCATGTCTGTTTTCAAACTCATGGGGACACTCCTGCCTCAGCCTGTCCAGTGCTTGGTTCATAGGTATGCACTACCCTGCCTAGCACATTCGGTAATTTAACGATAGCTTTGTTAACATGGGTGGGTCATTTTAGAGCATTTAATAAAGGTAAGCATTGATGCAAGCTGCTCCAATAAGCTTTAATGTCTTCCTTGCCACCTTTTGCTTCATAAGGAACCTGTCTAAAGCTAATCTTGTGTGTCAGTTGTGATAACAACGGTGTCCAAATCCTGAGACCCCGCTAATTTCTCAAGAGGGATTTTCCTGTGCTTTGATAAGTGGGAGAGCAAGCTGTGCGTTGTAGACGCTGCGCACTCTCCAGCACTACCTACGCAGCACCATGGACAGCAGCCAGAGCAGGCGCGTTTGGCTCTTGGGGACAGCTGTGCATCGCAACTGTGAGACAGGGTTTCCTGGGGACAGCGAGCCTGTCTTCATCGTCTGACCTGGGCATGTTCAGATATTTTTAAACAGAAACGCTATTTTCTTCACGTCCCTCGCTCCTGCCCTACCCTGGACTGAAATAGTAAGAAACGCACAAAATGGGCTCCCCACCTCCAGCCCTGGCTGGGATCCGGGGCCTGTGGCTTATCTCGCTGACTCTCCAATAGAGGACACTTCTGTCTGTTGTTACCATGAGACATCCTCAGCTCCTGTGTTTCCCCGTGGGGAGAAAAACTTCAAAACTAAAGATGGAGCCTGATACCCTTGGCAGCTGACTTACCTTCTTACAAAGGTGGCCCACAGAGATCCTCAGCTCTTCCAAGTCTCAGGCATCTCTGCAATACTTACTTCTGTTTCCTATTGCATTATGAAATAATCTTGAAATCAATACAAATCCATTTGTGTTCTATTTTTTAAAAAAGAAAAGCGCATATATGAAAACTCCTGAACTTCATGGGAGAAAAACATAGCCGGCATGAAAGGCCTCCGGTGAAACTGACGATCTTCAGAAAGTGAGAAGCGGCCCCTCACCAGGCTTGCGCCTGCTTCAGCCACACCAGAGAGGCAGAGTGGGTGCCTCTGAGTGAGGCTGGGCCCTGCAGCGCCTCCACCAGGAAAGGGGAGAGAGTGCACCTACAGACCTTCAGCTGCACCCTCTCGCGCTGCACCGCAAGGAAAGTGTGTGTGTTCATCGGGTTATGCAGTGTGTATTTAGATGCTGTCCTTCTTTGCCATTTCTTGCCGTCGAATGACTCTGGCGTGTGCGTCCTTTTTCTCTCATGGATGAAGGGTTCCACGGGGAGCTTTATTTCCAGTTTGTTCGATGACACTGCAACCACTGAGGCTGGTAAACCACAGATGGCTGGTGCCGCCTCACACTTGCCGAGTGCCAGGGGTCAGCAAAGTCATTTCCCATGAGATCCCAAGTGACACCGATGTCTTGGTACCAGGACTGTGCTATGAGACCCCTGACACCACGGCCACCCTCTGCCTGCTTTCGGTCCATAAAGTGATCCTATGCTACACACTTGGGCTTTGAGGGGTTGGTAATGATCCAGCTGCCTTTGTTGCTGAAGCAGCTAGCCTTGAGCAGTGAGCTTTCCTCCGTACTGTGCTCGTCTGAAGAGGCTTCGCTCTGGGGAGGATTCACGGGGGGGGGGGGGGGAGTGACGGGGGGTAAAGTTTCAGTTACACAAGATGAATCAGCTCTCAGATCTGCTATGCAACATCGTGTGTCTAGTTAGCCACATTGTACTGTACACGTAAGAACTTGTCAAGTGGATAGATCTCATGTTAACTCTGTTTAGTGTGCACGCACGCACACACACACAGGATGGAGAAAGGTGTAGAGATGTTGTCTTTGTAATTTCCGGCTATTTAAATAAATCACTGAGGCGCCACGGCTTAAACAGTACTCATTCATTCCTCAAAGCCCAGAGGTTGTAAGTCAAGATGCCGCATGGCAGGGCTCATGCACAGTTCCTCTCCTAGTTCAGATTGTTGTGTCCCCAACAGGTGCAAACAGCAATACAGCTGTCTTCTCTTTTCTTGTAAGGTCACTACTTCCACTCCCAGGGGCTCCACCTCATGAGCTGGTCACCTCTGGGATGCTGCCACATATGAAAGGGAGGGAGAACTAGGGTTTTGACATCTGGATTGGTGAAGGACATGGCAATGTCCACTGCAGGTGGACCATGTCCCTTCAGGCATCACTGAGCAGCGGCCTTGTAGTAGACCACTTACTGTCCACTTCACCATCTTAGAGTCCGGCAAAGTGCTCTAGAGGAAAGCTGCCTGTCTGTTCAGTGAAAAGGTTCTCCAACACCTTTCTGAAAAAGAAAGTGCATGTTCTCTGTTCAGAGGAATGGGGAAATGGTCAGAAAGGGAGAAAGACCTGCTTGTTAGAAAACTGAGCCAGGAGGGTTTTTGACCTCCAGAACTTGGGGGTGACAAGTTTTTGTTGCTTCAGATCACAATTGTGTGATGATTTGTTGTAATGGCAACAGAGAATGAATCAGTCTTTTAGGGTCCCCTCACTTAGAGCCACTGTGCAGCTGTACCTGGTGAGCTCATCTGTGTCACAGGACTGGTAAGCTCACCTACTGCTAAAGTGGTGCTTTCAGTCATACTAAACAAATGGCAGATGATCTCTCCCTGTTCAGGCAAAAATTAGAAACCAAGTCCTTGTTAAAAATTTATTGAACTAAGAAACAACAGAAGGGCTTAGAACTATGAAATAGTTTAAACAGAGTTAACTACACATAATTATGTTGTGAGATCAAAAACACAGGGAATGCTTAAGAATTCAAAAAATAATTACAGTCAAAGGTAATTGCCTTCAAAATATTTCTTTTGCTTTGAACACACTCACCCCGCTGTCCCTGCCACTTTCTGCAGCTCTGGGGTCCTGAGTGTCTTTAGCTGCACTGTCCTGGCTGCTGCCATGTCCTGAGTTGATTCAAAACAGTCTTCTCTCATGACAATTTTGACTTTAATTTTTTAAAATTTCATTTTATCTTGAGTAGTGTATGTTTACAGCACATGATGGTTACATTCCTAATGTGAAGTCTGTGCTCATGTATAACAGATCTTAATTCAGTTTATTATCCTTTTCCATCTTGCGATCACCTTCCCATTTGAGAAAGAGCTATCTCTTCTTCCCTTTTACTTCCCTATAACTTATCTTTTTCATATGAACGAAGCCATGTGATATTTTTGTGCGTCTGATTTATTTTACTTAATATTACGGTCTCCAGGTGCATCCATCTTCCTACACATGACTCAAGTTCATCCTTCTTCACAGCAGAGTAGTACTCCCCTGTGTATAAACTTCACATTTTCTGCACCCATTTATCTGCTGATGGGCATACAGGCCACTTCCAAGAATTAGCTGTTATGAATTGGGTGTGCACGGACCACCCTAACGTGACGGGACGATACCTGGAAGGGTACTAGCAGGGTCAAATGGAATTTCTAGTTTTAGTTTGTTTCAGGACGCCCATGCTGATTTCCATCATGGCCATGCGGGCTTACATTCTCACCGAGAAGGTGGAAGGCGTTTTTTCCCACAGCCTCTGCAGCACTTGTTATTATCTGGCTTCTTGGTAACGGCTGGCCTTTCGGGGGTCAGATAAAATCTCAGTGTCCTGTTAATTTGCATTTATTTCATCACCAGTGATGCTGAACAACATCTCGTCAAGTGTTTATTGGTCGTTTGTACTTGTGTGAAGTGTCTTTCATCTCACTTGCCCAATTTCTTACTGTGTCTTTTATTTTGGGGGGGGTCTAAAGTTGTGAGTTCTTTATATATGCTAGACATTAGTCCTCTGTAGAATAGCTGGAAAAAATTTTCCCGTTCTGTAAGTTATATTCACTCTGATGTATGTTTCTTTTACTGTAAAGGACTCTTTTAAACTGATATGTTTCTATTTTTTATTTTGTTTCCTGTGAAACCAAGGTTGCATTCAAGTCCTTGCCTATACCTATGCCTTCAAGAGTTTTACCACTGCAACTTCCGGCAGGTTAAGTGTTTCGTTCTAACATTTTGGGATGATTGTGCTCAAAGCAAGGAAGAGTGTTCTGAGAGAGATTCATGGCAGTGTGTCTTTTACTGTAATAAGTTCTTTACTGAAACATTCGCCATATTTGTCAGTCATACCTCTTACAACAAAACAGAAATGTAAACCCACAGTGAGGTCATAATGAAGTGGTTTACTTACACTTGGATTCACTTAGATTACTCTAAACCTACCTAGGAACTTTAAATTCCTTGGAAACCAAAATTATAATCTGGGTCATCTTACCAGATGCTAATTACTTCCTTCTCTCTGAAGTGTTTTAAATGTTTGTGGCTTTGCCTGGCCTCTCCTACTCACCCCAGTGCCTCCTTGCTCCGAACTCATGATTGACAGAAGTGACCTTAAATACACCGGCCATGCAATTTACTCTGCCAGGACAAAGCTATAGAAATAAAGTGACTTCAAGAAAATGAAACAAAATTTAAAAAGAAATTAAATAGTTTCCAAAAGTAAATAAGCATCAGTGGTTTTTAGTTCATGGTTCAACAAAAAGCAAAAGTAGATAAAACCAAAGCAGATAAGCGTCCCTTAGTGAGCACTCACGGGACACGGCACATGGTCAGGTCAGTGAGGACCAGCACAGTTCAATCACGTTGTCTGCTCACCATGAGAAATTCGATTGGCTTTTCTACAATGCTTTGAATAGCAGGTGCAGCCATACTGAACTCACTGGCTGCTTTCCTGGCCCTGGACTGCGTGCAAGCCCCGTATCCAAACGAACACTGAGTGCCTGCTGCAGCGTGCTTCCCATGGCAGATGAACTGGACACAAGGTGAGCTGAGCCCTACTTTAGAACACAACAGATACAATTCAATAAAGAAAGGAGTAGAGGTCATACAAAGCGTATTTGTTTTGAAAATTAATTTATCCTGGAAAGAAGAAATATCCTAGCAACCAAACATGTGCTTAAGCTGGCATATTCTGCAACTGTACGTACTCCAAAATAATTGATATTTTCTTACAGAATATAATTCAAACTACTGTTGGCATTTCAATAGAGTCCTAAGGAAAGGATTAAAAGAGATTCCTAGTAGATCATATCTGAAATAGAATTCATAATTCTGATTTATGGCACAGAAGGCCATTGACTTCCCTTTAAAACCATGGCCAGTGATGAAATATACTTAAGAAATGGGGGTTTTAATATTCCTTAAAGTGGTCTGATATTTGTTGTTAATGATAATTATTTTAATCCAAAAACTGCTGCTTTCTGCTTTTTCTCGAAATGCATAAAACCAGCACTACTGTTTATATACTTAAGGTGTTTTCAGTGTTTTAAAAAATCACCTTATGTCTTTTCACGGATAAATCATGTGCTGCAGGGAGAGCAAGACTTGGTGCCTTTCTGCTAAGTTATATTTTAGAGTTATGGAAGGTTGAGAGAGAGACAGAGAGACAGAGACAGTACAGATTACTTCTAGTTGAGCAACCACAAGTAGCTTTGCAGACCTGGGTCGGATAAAGGGAGAGGAAGGGCATTTGCAGTGGAGAATCCCTTTCATTCAGCCGCACTGCATTCAACCCTACAGAACTTTAACTGTTTCTCCCATTGAGTGGAGAACTGATCTGGAGATTGTAAGGCAATTCCTCTGCTGTGTTTCCTGCAGGGAGCAGCACTGTCAAATGTGGGCATGCATTTGAGCACTGTGACAGATGGGTCACTTTTTCAGACATTTTGCAATAAATATCTCAGCATGGCTCACTGGTCCTTCCGAGGTCACTGCGAGGCTCTGAAAATCTGTAGTTTGCATAGACAGCATCACAGTCTGGTAGATAAAGATTTCAGCCTGCTGTTTGGTCTAGACACCAAGATGTGCATTTGAAATAAGTAAATAAAAGAACAAATGAGTGACTATTCATAGTGAATATGTGTACGTACATACACACATATGCATATTTTACACACACATATGTAAGTATGTATGTACACACATACACATGTGCATCTTTGAATCTACCTATTTCTTTATATAGCAGAATGTACCTTCATGTACACATGAGCAAATTGTAGCAGCTAAAAGTGGAGGCTGCAGCAGACAGCACAGCGTGGATTCCTGCCTTCCTCATTTGCTTGCTACATTACTTTTATTTTTTGACCTCATTTTGTATTAGTACATTATAGAGATACATAGTGATAACATTGATCTTAGAGAATCTGTCCCTGTCCTTCACATACCTTGCTGCTTCTTTTTTCCATTCCCCTCACAGACCCTCAACCGCTCTTGACCGAGTTTGTAAAGCTTTGTTTCCATTTTTCCTGTATTCTTCTTTCTTGTCCTTTCCTTCCTTTCCCCCTCACCCTGCCTTGTTCCCCTTCTCATTTGAACATTTTCCTCCAATTTACCAATACCTGCTATACATTTTGGTCTTTATTTATACTTTTACTTATATCCATGAAACAATGTGATATTTAAACACATATGTCTGGTTTATTTCACTTATGGGTATGGTTTTAAAGTGCATGCATTTACTTCAAAATGTCTCAAGCTTAATCTTTTATATGGCTGAGTAATACTCATTACAGTTGTAAAAAAAAACACATCTTTATCCAGTCATAAGTTGATGTACATTTGGGCTTATTTTGAAGGTTTAACTATAAATATGGATGTCTATATATCACTGTGGTATGATGCTTTTAATTCTCCTGGGAAGATACCAAGAAGGGGAATAGCTAGGTGGAATGGAATCTCTAATTTTAGTTTTTGAGGGAACTCCACACTGATTTCCACAGTGGTTGCACCAGTCTACACTCCAACAGCCCCTCCAGTATTTGTTATTGGTTAATTTCTTGATGACAGCCATTTTTTTCTGTGCTGAGATGGAATATCAGTGTTGTTTTAATTTGCATCTCTCAAATGACCAGTGATATTGAACATTTTTCATAATGTTATGAATCTTAATCTGAGAAGTATGTATTCATAATCTGAGAAGTATCTATTCATTTCAAATGCCCGTTTTTGGATTGGGTGTTTACATTTGATGGGAGGGAATCTCACTTTTTTCAGTTCTTTATATGTTTTAGATATTAGTCCTTTGTCGGAAAAGCAGCTGGCAAAATTTTTCCCACACTCTGTGTTCTTTCTTACTCTGTTGGTGGTTTCTTTTACTGTGAAAATCTTTTTAATAAGTTGAGGTCTTAGTATTGATTTTTGGTGCTATTTCCTGTGCAATGAGGGTTTTTTCATAAAATCTTTGCCTATACCAATGTCTTCAAGAGTTCTACTTATTTTATCTTCCAGAATATTTAGTGCTTCTGTTTTTGTATTTAGATCTTTGACCCATTTTCATTTTAGCTTAGTATGTGGTGGTAACATAAGTCTAATTTTAGTCTTTGGCACATAGAAAGTCAGTTTTTTTTGGCACCATAGCCTTTATTAAAGAAGCTATCTTTCTTCCAGTGAATGTGTTTGGTTTTTTGTCAAAGATAAGGTGGCTGAGTGTGTTTGGAGTTATTTCTGCATCTTCTAGTCTGTTCCATAGATCTTTGGGTCTGTTTTTTCTGCCAGTTCCATGCTGTTTTAATCACAGTATCTCTTCAGTATAATTTCAAATCAGGGGTTGTGATGTCCTCTACCTTCCCTTTGTTGCCCAGAATTGCTTTTTCTATTCTAGGTCTCTTTGGGTTCCAAATGAATTTCAATGTTATTTTCTCTAATTCTGTGAGATATGCTGTTGGTATTTTGATCAGGATTGCATGCAACCTATAAACAAATTTGAGAGTATCACCATTTTCATTATGCTGGTTCTTCCTACTCAAAGAGCAAGAGGTATCTTTCCATTTTCTGATAACCTCTTTCATCTCCTTTTTCAGAGTACTGTAGTTTTCAATGTAGAGTTGTTTTGCTTCCTTTCTTAAATTGATTCCTAGGTATTGCATTGTTTTGGACTTGATTGTTTAATGTGTTTCCCTAATTTCTCTCTCAGTGAGTTTGTTTTTTGTGCACAAGATGCTATCGATTTGTGAATGCTTTGTATCCAGCTAGACAACTGAATTTGCTTATTAAATCTAGAAGGCTTTGTGGAGTGTTTGGGGTTTTCTATGCAGTGTATCACATCATTTGTGAATAGTGGTAATTAACATTACCTTTGGAAAGTTACCTAATCTTTCTGAGCCTTGGGGTGCCCAGTTGCCAGAAGAGGAGAATAAAGGAAACTGTCACATAAAACTATTTGAGCCTTAGTGAGATAAGGACAAAAAAGCAAGACAAAAATCCAAAGCCACTGTGCTATGTGCACAGGTAGTAAATCAGAGGAGTTGTCCTCCTGAATATGCTAAACCTCATTTGCTGGCTGTGCACTCATGCCTCAGTGACATCCACAGCTAACCTTGCTATTAGAAATGACAAACCTCATCATTTAAGAAAGCCCAAGGAAGAAACTCCCATAAGTACAACTTTTAAAAATATCCAAAGAAACAGCGTGAGCAGTGAAAACCTTGAGGTCTTCCTCCATCGGGTGAGGCCAGACTGTATGGCAGCCTCTGCATCAGGCTGGGGGATGGCTCTATGTCCCCAGGTGGGAACAGAAGCTAATGGACAAGGCTGAGATCCAGGATGCTATGCATGACTGAAATGTGAATTTTGGTGACTAGCATGATTCCTTCTGTTTTTACACAGGTTCTTTTCAGACAGCATCGAGGGTGAAGTAGCCAAGGGAAGAAGTCACTGTGGATCAGTTCTCCTGGTGAGCATTTCAAGCACAAAACACATGCTCAGAATGTTAGTTTTTGTTAAGTTTTGATTTTAAAAGTCCTAAGCAATTCCGGTTTTTCCTTTCAGATCAAAGCATACTCATCTTTCTCTCTCAGTTTCTTCTGTGGACAGGCAGACCTACAGTCAGTGTCACACCTGGGACACACTTTCACTATGCTGCAGTCACCACGTGTTGCTGACTTACATCGCGTTTGTCACACCTCTTCTACTTGGTTCTGAAGGTGTGAGTCTTGTGGAGAGAGGGAGAGAGAGACAGAGACAGAGCGAGAGAGAGGAAAGTGAGTCTTGCCTTCTCATCTCTCAAGGTCTGCAGAAGAGTGCCTAGTCATCTCTTACATGTAACTGAAGTATTGCTTTGGTTAGGGACTGGGAGATCACCACAAAAGATGAAGATGTTACTTGTAAAAACTATTTATTTAACACATAAAATAGAGGAATTAATGCCACATTAGTGACATAAGTAGGATGTCCTAATTCCCGAAACTTTTGTTTCTTTTCCTTTTCTCCCTTCCCCACTTCCTTCTTTCTTTCCTTTTTAGTATTCACTTCTCCTCAATGGTAACTTCTCTTTGATTTAGGAACAATTTTTTTTTAAAACATTGACACCTCCAACATGTCACATTTTAACCTTTATTTATTAATTTATTTATTTTGAAACAGGGTCTTACTAAGTCACTAAGTTGCCTGGACTTTGCAGATGTGATTCTCCTGCATCAGCCTCCCAGGGTGCTGGGATTATAGGTGTGTACCACCTCTCTTCCATTTCAATCTTCCTTTAAGTAGAGTTGAAACCAAAGTGCCTTCGAAAGCTCTAAAAGTTCCTCGTGTTTCTCTCTTCATAATGGACCATGTGCTTTTGCACCACCAGAGTGGAAGGACACTGTGGCCACCTTCGGTTTGAATGCATTTATTCGCTCCTTAATGAATGAATGAATTAGTACACTCCCTCAGCTCTGCCCCACGCTCTTGGTGAGACTTGTATTTATATAATGTGCAATCAGTTTTACAGTGGACACAAGGGAGACATTGGTTTTTAAAGCTGAAAACAACAGATACGGCTATGCTGCTGCACGGACGGGAAACTGTGCACATGACTTGCGGCAACATGCAGAAGGCACACTGTGAGCAAACCTGTGGAAATATAAATAATCACTATGGTGATGGATGCTGTGGCACTAATAAAAAGACAATAAAAGTAGGCTCTTGTATGCATTTCCAAGTCAATAAATGGCACTGACAATAAAATGAATCAGAATCAAAGGAAATTTGCACAAAACTGTTAGTCATTTCTGACTCAATAGCATATTGAAGTCCAAACTAAATTTGCATGCAGCACCATTTCCACTAGACCAGGCTGCTCACACCCCTAAAGAGGCCTGCCCCACGAATAGTACTCACCACCTCCTCTGAAAAGCCCCCTAGGGAGCATGGACCCCACAGGGCCTAACTATTAATAAGACATATCCTTCTTCATGCCACGGAAACCAAAGGGGCCTTTGAAGTTATTTAACAAGCTTAAGCAAACTTTTAGTTTCTAAAGTTGTGGAAATTTTCAGACATAGACAAAAAAAAACCAAAACAAAACAAAACAAAAAACACACCGAAAAACGAAGAGAGAGTGAGACAGACCCTAACCCACTGTCACCTGGCTGCTCATTCCCTATTTGTATCTCTATCTGCTGTTCCACACTCTGGATTATCTTGAAACAAATGCCAGCTGTTGTATCAATGCACTTTCTTTTGTAAAAACATGTTTTCAAAAACAGCACCTCAGTACTGTATTAATTATCACATGTAAAAATACCTTAGTAAAGTCAAATGTCTTTTGTACCATAACTTTAATAGATGATTCAAAGTAGAATGCAACAATTATATTAGGTAGATTATTTAAAAGTTTTTCACAGTCTACAGCTACATTTCCCATCTCCTTTTTCTCTCCGGTACTTCTGTCTTCTCTCTATCTCTCTGTCTCTGTCTCTCTCTCCCTCTCTCCACATTCAGTCAATACAGTAGGTCGCCATTCCCATAGAACTTTTATAGTATCAATTCATTGACTGGACATCTGTGCTATCTACTATGTCCTCTTTCCCAAGTTTCTGTAAATTGGTAGCTAAATCCTTAGGCTCCATTGGGCTCAGCCTCTGAGTTTTTGGTCAGGCCTTGCATACATGTACATATTTAGTGTTGGTACTTCAAGACGGATCAGCACCCAGACTTGCCTCTTTCTCTTCCCAATGCATTGTCTGGCTTCACTTGTCAAGGAAAGTACACCTTGTCAGGTGAACAAAAGCCACTAGCTACTTCAATAATAAATGTAAAAGTCTTGAGGGACTCAGTGGATTCCAAAGAAGGGAAGTGACTTTCCCAAGCCTAGAAGCATTTTGTGAGGCATCTATACAAGTGCGTGGGGTGAACGGAAGCCTGACTGGCTCAGAAGTCTTGGGGAGCGAGTGCTTAGGAAGGTGGCGCTGTCACTTGGGGAACGTTGAACAGGAGAGGCCAGAGCACAAAGCAGGAGACGAAGGAGGAGACATGGGCAGACCTAAAGGAGTGTGCGGTGGGCCAAAGATTTGAGGTCACCTGGATTGGCACTCTGGAAGCAGAAGATGAGCTGGGAGGAGAGGTGAAGGAGAGAGGTCAGAAGGACTGGACAGAAAGAGCACAGGAAGCTGTTCAAGACAGAGGACAGCAGAGAAGGGCCGTTGATGCTGATATGCAAGCAAGAAGGTACCCAGAAGGCACAAGCCACTGAGCAGGGGAGAAATAATACTGGTTGTGAGTCGGCTAACTTCCCTGGACCTCACAACAACCAGAGCATTGGAACCGCTCCCCATTTGTGAGGGAGAGACAGGGAACAGCAGCTGGCAGAGGCGGCGGCGAGGTGGCTGCAGAAGTCTGCTCCCACTGTCCTCTGCTCTGCTCTGCAATGGGACACTTTCTGATCTCTGAGAAGCCCTTGAGGCTGGGCACCTTGTTGTGGGCTGTGAAGTGAGAGGAACAGGATGCGCTGCTCTCTTCCACACTCTTGAGAGCGGTGCCGGATTTTCCATGCTCTCTTCTGTCTTAGAAAATCCTCAGTCCATGTTCCAGGCTGTCATAGGCCTGAAACATGGCCTCAAGAGCCTGTGATCCACAGATGCTGTGCCACCAGCCTGCACTACACTTGAGCACCCAGGACAGTGACACCTTTGTTCCCTCAAGCTGCCGGTATTTTAGAGTAGTGAAGACATAATGTGCTTTCCATTGACTGATCGCCCAAAGGACAAGGCTACCTGTGATACAGGAAAGGGGGGACGTGACAGCTCTGATCACGCTGTTTGTAGAAACAAGAACATCGGGTTGTGTGAACACCCTTGGGCTGTTGTAACAAAGTGCCACCGAGTAGCTGACTGAGACACCAGAGAGCATGGTCCTTAAGATCCAAAATGGAGAGCTCATCTGCGCAGAGCTTCCTCCAACCTGCAGGTGGGAAACCCATGCTGTCCCTTCCTGGCTCCTGGCAGTGTCTCATGTTCCTCGATTGGCAGCCACATCCCTCTACCCTATACTGTTCCCAGGAAATCCTCCCCATGAGTGTCTTTCTCATGGCATTTCCTTATTAAAAGACATTAGTCATGCCCAACCATGGCTCACCCTAACAATCTCATTTGAACTTCAGCATCTGCAAGGGCCTTATCTCCAAATAAGGAATAATAAATTTTTCATAAATTTTTGGAAATAAGATTTCAGCATATGTTGTTTGGGGGACAAACTGCAGCTTAAAATCAGTACTTCGAAGCCAGTGGCATCTGGGTTCTGTTACAGAGCATGCAAGTGTGGGTATAGGCTCCTCTATGGGATAGCCATGTGGAGTGTAGCCTTTGCTACACCCACAGTAGGTCCAGCACCACATGGCCTCCCCTACCCTGGGGTCCAAGGCCGTCCTGATACTGAAGGTTGGGTTCTGCTCTGATTCCTCTGAGCTGTGAGGACAGAAATATCAGGGCGCCATATTGTCTGTGGGGATCACTGTGACTTCAGTACTCATCCAATATACTATGTATTTTTGGGCAAATAAATAAGCTTTTACATAGTAAAATCAATTTTAAGCAAAGAAATCAAAGTTTCACTTCCATTTTATCTTAATGACAAAGGATATCAACTTTCACGTGGAAACGAAGTAAGACACGGGCATCTATCTCAAGTGCACAGGCCCTGACAGCTGGATCTTGGAGGATGTCATACTGACTTTGAGACAAATAGAAGGTACTGTCCATCAACCAAGAGTTATGTAAATTCATATTTTCATATCATTGCCTTAGAAAATGACTGAGAATAAGTCTATTTGGAAAGGCTTACCAGTATCTCCTATGATGGACATGGACTCATGAAAAAGATCAGAACAAAGTTTGCAAAGATGAAAAATCACAACTACAGAGGGCACCTTACAAGGTGTGAGGACAGGGTCAGGTCTTAGGACCATGGGCCTAAGTTTGCCACTCAGCCTGACTTATTCCCCAAAGGCGGTAGCTGTTTCAATATCCCTGACCACAAACAGAGATCTCCGGCCTCCACCTTCTTCCTCTACTCAAAAATTTGCCCTCAGAGGTCTCCTACTCGAGGAAACATAGCAAAGGGTGGAGAAGCATGAGTGTTTCTGAGTGGAGGCACATGTGTCTACGTCACCTGAGTGTTTTCTGCGCCTGGCCCAGAGTCAATGTAACACCCTCATTCACAGTAAGTGCTGTGATGGTGTGAGAGCTCACATTTCAGCAGAGCCAGACAGGGTCTGGGGAAAGCTGACCTTCTTCTGCAGTGCCACTGAGGAAGGCACAGAGCTGAATCACACAGGCATGGGAGCCTTAGTTCCCAGCAGAGAGACTGTCTTCTACAAACACCTTAACGTGATAGACTCTGGGGATACAACCTCACAGGCTTCCCATGTACTTGCACCTAAATGCATTTTACCCACTTCCCATTCATTATTTGGCATGACTATTTCGCACACACTGCTTTCCCTACACATCAAGACCTTGCAATTTGGCTACAATACAATGAAAATGGGAGTTCAATTAACTGCAGTAAGACCGAACAGCCCACTGTGGGCTCTGCTGAGCGTCTCTCCACGTGCAGCACACAAAAAAATACACTATACAACAAACACAGAAATCATACCAATGCACGCAAAGGTGCCTAGTGTGATAACAAATCATGGTTCGCTATGAATGGAAACAAGGTCCTGCTGGGCCTATGGATGCTCCTGACAGAGCTAGTGGAACATCCTAATTCAGGAAGCAAGTCTCCAGGGTTCACTCTTCTATGGAGTCTAGATTTGTGCGTACCAGCAAGTGCTTACTGGACTGTGATTTTTAACAAAAAAGAACAAGAAACAATAAAAATGATACAGAATTTCAAAACAAGGTGATAGGAAATTAACAATGGTTGTTCTATTGCCTTTTGTTACCCTTAAAGTAGTTGCTCAGATTATCAGATACAGGCGTGCAAAATGGATCCAACAGCATAAGCACTTATCTCTCTGTTCCTTTCAATGAACTAACAGAAATTGCTAGTACAATTATTTTAGCTGCCTTAGGTATAGATATAAGATATCTTCTCTCTTCTCTCCTCTCCCACATCCCAGTTGATCTTTCCTTTTGGACAGTTTCTTTCTCTTTCATGATATCTATCATACCTTTCGGGTTTTAATTACTCTTTCAGATTCTTACACAAGGGAGACACTATGATGTTTACTCATGCGGGTCTGATTTATTTCACTTATTACAGTGGTCTCTAGCAGCATCCATTTACCTAAAGGCGAGTAAATGTCTGGACTGTGGTTTTAATGCAGAGGAATTTTAGGTTGTGCACAGAAAATCTTTCCTCATGATGGAGAATGACTTGAAATGCCTGAACTTGGCAGGAGACTGTAACTCCTTTCTTCTGTCTTCTTTGTCTTCGCTCTTTTAGGCTCTGCCTTTCCTTAAATTCTGTAATACAGAGCCTGCTTTTAACCCTGCATCCAGGAAACACCAGCCTGTGCGAAGTGAGTTTAGAATGCGTGTGCAATGAGAGGGCCCCTGCTCAGGGCGCCTTGTGACAGCCACTTTTCCCCCTTGTTTTATTCTCTTTGTGACACATTGCCTATCAGCGCGACTATCTTGGCCCACATCTTCAATCCTGTCAACTGACTTTTGCTTTGAAAGGAAAATTAAGCTGTGATGAACAGAAAATCCATGTCAGCAGTGGACACAGAATCACGGGAAGTTTCTACCCTTCTCAGTGAGATGCGCACAGTCTGGAGCTGGTCTGAAGCCCTGTGTTACGGGGCTCCGGCTCTTTCTCTGTGGCTCACACACTGCCCTAACTATCTGGTTCTATTTTCTGAGCTGCCCTGACAGACACCTATAGAATCAAAGAAAGTGCAGGGACATGTACTAACTTGTAATGTGCTTTTTGTGTTTTCTACAGAACCCTTCTGTTTGTGCCCCAGTGGCCAGAACGGGGTAGCCTAGGAAATAGGCATTGGTCTGAGGGCCCCTGTAAGACAAGAGGTAGCCAAGGGAAGAGCTGGAAGAAGGAGGAAGGCAGCATCCCGGAACTCACGGTCCAGTCTGCATGGCCTGTGGTCACCCCACTCTGGCCTCTCTCTGTAGGGGCTCTGGGTCCTTTCACCACATGTCTCTTATGATGACGGACACTTGTGATTAGATACAAGCCTCACCCAATACATCAGAAAGATTTCTTCATCTTCAGATTCTTGGCTTAATACCCTGTGCAAAGACTCATTCCCCAAATAGGGCCCATGAGCAGATTCCAGGCAGAGGGTGTGCAATCTCTCCTTGCCGTGCCCTGTGCTTTCTGTTCCTTCCCTGTGACGTGAAATTCCCTTTCCTGCAAACTGGTGAGCTACTATTCATCACTGTTAAAAATCCCCACTTAGTATTTCTTGTGTGTTCCTTGCTTCTGAAGCCCTCCATGGTCCCCCATACAGAGATATTAGGTGTAAGCAGATATATTAGAGATGTCCTCCTCAGATGGTGGTTCCTCCTCCTTAGAATCTCACCATTCATTTTGACATTTATGTTTCAATGTATGGAATATAATATTTACTGCTAATTCTCTGTATTGCTTTTCACCTCCTAGACATCTTCCCCAAATGGCTAAGGACATCATATTTTGGAGAACCATCCATACTGATGTTAACAGTAATATAATCGATAATATCTAAATCTTGGAAGCAGCCTATATGTCCAACAACAGATGAATGGACAAATAAATGTGTAATCTACACATCGTGGAATACTGCTCAGTTCTAAAGGATCAATTTGAGACACTCATGGGAAACAGGGTACCCCTGGAAATAGTAACATTATGTGAAATAAATCAGACACAAGCTGAGGTCCTGTGTGGTTTGTTTCACCTGAGTAATGCAAAGCACAAATGAGGAGCAAAGGAAGAGACTGATGATAGGACAGGGGGACGTGGGTCTTCCACGAAGGGGATGTACCCAGGAGACCGGGGGGAGGGGGAGGGGGAAGGGGAGGGGTCAGAGGACTGAAGACATGGCCTGCACGCGTGCCACACCCCCACGGGATGTCAGCGCTGCAGGTGATGAACAGCAACTGAGGTACTTATACTGGTGTTGATGCTGATGCTGATGCTGATGTTTATCTGGGTGCGCTGAGGGGTTCTAGGGACAGGGGGGAGGCGAGCGGGGAGGGGAACCGAGAAGAACCCAGCTGTACCAGGTGCCTGTGCTACTCAAGGTGAATGGATGTAAATTGCGTGCCCTGCAAGTGTGTACTTGTAAAATAAAACTTAAAAAGTTTAAGGTTTTCCAGCAATTTTTCTTGCTACACACAATTTATATGTCTTAAGTAAGCATAAAAGAAAAAAAGTGCAATCTATGACCCTATCATTAAGAGAGAAACATGAAGAATATGTAATTTACATAGATGTTTCAAATATTTGTGTGTTTTCATTGTGTATATGTTTATGTGGACATAGTAAGTTACTAAAATTAAATCTGTATGTGTGTTCTTTGTTCCCTGAAGCACGATATCCATGTGGTAATTTTTTGTTGGATAATGAATCCATGCATTAAAGAACTAAAGTCTACCACAAACAATGACTGACATGACCACAGAATAAAAGGGTCAGAGAAGTCACACTTTGGCAAAAATGCAAATTGCTATGTTGGATCCTAAACAATTAATTTTAAGAAACTGTCAGGCAGAACTTAATCCCTATCCCAAATGTCTAGAAATAGAAGAGTCCTTCTGGGTAATAACTGTTATAAAAGAGCTTATTCTTGTTGAAATCACTTTTCTAAAATATAAATAAACAATAGTCCATATGTTTTCTACACATTCTTAATTTCAATGTCTTTCCAAAGATGGTCTGTGACAAAGATGAGAAGATATTAACTGAAACTTTATTATAAAGGTTTTCCTTGTTCACTTATTAACTGAAAGAAAAACAGAAAGTAAACACTCCATCATGAATTTTTATTATTCATGAATTGAAATTAACATGAAGTATCCTGCAGAAGAAAACATTCATCTAGCCTGTAGCCAAAATGCCACTGTGCTTCTGAAACATGCAGATGTTACACTGGAAAAGCTAAATGTCTATTAGCCTTGAGCACAGAAAGTACAAATCTGTGAACTTCACATGAAAACAAAAACAAGCTATATTTATTCCCCGCCTTCCAAATAGCAGTCTGGAGTAAGTGAGGGTGGCTGTGAGTATGTGTCTGCAGAGGATGGACAACCCCACATCTGAGACCAGGGCGCAGACTAGGAGACAGACCAGTGCTGCTTACAGGCACACATCCTTTGCTCCATGACACTCCACCTCAGATATTAAAAAGAAATTTGAGTTTCCAGAGTTTCCTGGAAGAACTCAAGAATGTTCTTGGAAAATCTTGCTACCATTCTGCAGGATTCCCCGAACTTACAAATCCTGAAGGAGTAGATCATGGACCACTTGGTGGAGACAAAAATCTCCTCTTGGTGCTCACAATTAACTGAGATCTGCATGGACTTCCATTAATAAGAGTCACGTTGTTCTATGTGTGGGTCCAAAAGAGGTTTCATGTAAGGAAAAATTAAAGATGTATAAGTTATAATTTATCATTAAATAACTTACATCCTCCTCAAACACTACCTGTTGCTAATATCTGATTTTAAATAAGAGAGAGTGCATCACAGAGTGTATTTTAAAGCAAAACTACAAACTCAAAATGAAAAGACCCAGATTTTGGTGCTTAGTTTTCTAAGCCAGAGCTTTCTGCACTGCACAGCAGGGGGGAAATTCTGAAATAAGACTTTTTAGGTGCAATCACAGTAGAAGCCCCAAATGCAGAATGAGACAGGTGGTGCTCCTTAGAGTAAAAGTTTCTTGTGGGTTTTTTTCCTAAATGTTCCATTAGGATCGAGTCCTTCAACCAAAAGTGAGAGATTTCCTCGACAAAGTCATCATTTAAATCTCAGGAGCTAGGGGGAGGGTTTCTGTGTTACACAAATGTTAACATTGCCCTCACTTTCTCCTGTCTACAAATGCTGAGAAATCATGATCAAAAGGCTTCGTAATTCACTTTCCAGTCCTAGTGCTTCTCCAGTGGGATAGAAACAGCAGAAATTAAACGTATGCTACTACTCAAAGGAACAGCACTATCCCATGGATTAAGCTTCTGCTGCAGTTTAGAAACATCGAAGTTGGAATAAACACTTAATCTGGCTTCCTGAGCATCCCCCACCTTGGACCCTACGTGGTTCAGGCTCCTTGGGTGTACACGGCAGTGAGGAACTGGAATGGAAAAGCCAAACATGTGAGCTCCAGCCTCCCCATTTTGTCTTTCTGACTCATCTGACTCTTTCTAATACAAAACTTTCTACCTGCATGGGATGTGCAGGACCTTCAAAAGTTCCTTGGATCATTCCTTTCTCTGACAATATTGCAATGTCTGCAATTTTTTTGTTAGTAACTTTAGGGGGAAAATATGCAATACTTGTGTTGAAACAACTAAAAATTTACCTAGTACACCTGGCCTCCCAGCCATGAACAACTAAGCAAACTTAACTATGAGTAGCCATTCATGTACAGCCGTGGTACGTTCTTCTCTCATTCGGGGATCACTACAGCATAACCACTCACTGAAAGTCAGAAGACTTCTCTCAAACTAATTTTTGATACCAGGTATGGTAGAGCATGCCTGTGATTCCAGCGCCAAGAAGGCTGAGGCAGGAGGATCCCTGTGAGTCTGAGGCCACCTGGGACTACAAAGTGAGTTCAAGGTCAGCCTGCACTGCCTACTGAGACCCTGTCTCAAAAAGACAAAAATAAATACTTTTTGACCTCTAAGTATTAGAAATTCAACAGAGAGTAAATATTTAATGAAATTATAGTAATGAAGCAAATCATATGACTAATGGCATAAAAAGTAGTTGTGGAAAGAAACCTGGACTCTGACCCTGGGTGTAAGAGGTGTAACTGGTTATTAAGGAAGATCACTGTTAGATAAGACATTGGAACATGTTCATCGACCACAGTTCAGTGCTTCTAACCTGTGAGCTACAGAACATGGAAACCACTAAGAAAGCCTGAAAGCCCTGGCCAGCTCAGCGCTGCTGAAATAGATGTAGTCTCTCATCTCGCTTTCCAAGCACTGTGACCCTGGATACAAATGGGTTGGACCCAAACTCACCACAGCTGACCTTTGTGGGAGTGTTATTTATTTATTTATTTATCCTCTCTGAGTCTTGACTTCTTCATTCTGTAAAGTGGGATAAGAACATACGCTCTGCTTGATGTCTTTGCAAGTAGTTCCTGTGAGCTGTGTGATCATCGTATGACTAATACAGCATTCACTTCAGGTGCATGGAGCATCTAGAGGGAGAGGACAGGTTCTCCACAGGATCTCATGAAACACTATTCTCCCTTTTTCTTCCTTGACTCGTCAATAAAGGAGGATCAAACAGGGTACAGTGGTGCAAGCCCATAATCCCAGCTGAGGCAGGAGGGTTGTAAATTTGAGTCCTACCTAAGCAATTTAACATGACTCAATCACAAAATAAAAAAAATAGCAATAAAAAGAAAAGATTGGTGACATAACTCTGTGGTAGAGCACCCCTGAGTTGGATCTTTAGTTAATAAAAGATAAATAAATAAGAGACTTAGACAATAAACTGCTATTTTTTCAGATTCTCAACCTGTTGTTTGAAACAACCACAAGAGGGCAACACTGTTTCTTGCTCTGTGTCTGCGTCTGCGTCTATCTGTGTGTGTGTGTGTGTCTGTCTTGTCTCCCTTTTTCACTCCTGAGTCTGACTCATCCCACAGAAAAAGCCCATGGTTTCAATTTATAATACCCTGACTGAATAGGGAAGAAGGTTCAGATTTTCAGTCAAAAGTTCCTACCTAGTTTGCAGCAAATATGAAAATATTATGAAAAAATAGATTGCACGTGAAGATCAGTAATTCTAACATCATACTTAACACTCCTTAAAACAGAATATGATTTTCCTCCATTTGTGTCCCCTAAAATGTACATATTTGGATGCTTGCTTCCTACCAAAAATAATTAAAGTATATGCAAGTATTTACACCTCTCTAAGTGCCCAATGACTCTTTCAAGCACACCCCCTCCATGGAACAACTACAAAGAGCGTACATAGAATCCAAAGGCTAAACCATAACAGTCTTGGCCACCTAGCCTTGAAGTCACCACCTTTGTTTCTGAGTCTCTTCGTGGGTCCTGGCAAGCCCTGCTCAGTGTGGGTGTGAGGTGTGACCACTGTGAGCTGTGTGTCACCTTGGACCCTGCTCCCTTGCACAAGGCATGTAAAAAGGATTTGCTATCTTTGTGAATTTCTTCCCTGAGATAATCTGATGGAGACCCCGTTTTGATAAGATGAGAACTGTTCTCTGATTGCCATGTGGGCTTGCTGAAAAGGCTTTTTTCATTGACCATAAATTCATTGTGAGTGGTTTTTAATAGTTTTAATAGAGCTTCTACCCACATAAACATGTCCTGTTTCATTCTCTCTGGTTGGTCTCTCTGGACCAAGCACAATCCCTAAAACATACTCCTCTTTCCCAGGTCTCTGTGGTAAAGCGGCTCGCTCTCAATTTACCACCAAGAACACAGAATCATTTTCAGAGAAGAATGTATCTTCTCTGACTCAGTGAATGACCGTGTTGATCTTTTTCATTGAGTTGAGTTGTCACCCAATATGACACAAATAAAGAGTGTGCTTCAAATTCTGAAATATTTATGCTTTTTAAATTTTATATGATACACTAAGCTGCATGTAAAAATGACTTAAATATCATTAAACAGCTTTCACTTGAAGAAATGAATTTAGTTATCCTAGTATTGCTCACAGAAATTTTCAGTGACATGGTAAGATTTTTCTCCTCATTTTTGGACTCAGAAGTTGAGGATCTGCCCTACTAAGCAGTGATGGAAAAAAGATTTGCTGTCTAAAGTCTCTGTGAATTTCTTCCCCGAGATAATCTGATGAAGACACTCTTTTGATAAGATGAGAACTGTTCTCTGATTGCCTTGTGGGCTTGCTGAAAAGGCTTTCTTCATTGACCATAAATTCATTTTGAGTGGTTTTGAATAGTTTGCATTAATAGAGCTTCTACCCATATAAACAGCTCAATGTTGTTCTCCCTACTTTTACAGCAAAATTAATGTCTATAAATCCAATTCCATGAATTTAATAGGGTAAGTGTAGTATATAGTTTCAACAATTATAGTTCAAAAATCATAGGTAAGAAAAGTCTGTAAGTGGCATGGGTTGTGACAGGTGTGTGCATGCGTGTGTGCATGCTTAGCTTTAGAGAGAAAAGTAGCCCCTCTGATATTCTCATTCTGAAAAATCTGCACAGGCAAAAAGAGAAATGTTCCAGAGAAGGTCTGAAAGGCATGGACCAAGCTGGAGGGGAGAGAGGGATGGGGAAGGAGTGTGAGGGAGCAGGGTCCAAGGCGACGCGTGGCTCACTGTAGTCACACCTCACACCCACACTGAGTAGGGCTGGCCAGGACCCAAGAAGAGACTCAGAAACAAAGGTGGTGACTTCAAGGCTAGGTGGCCACAACCATCAGCGTTTAGCCTTGCACTCTGAGAATTCAGACGCTTGGTCACAGGGACAGTCTAGAAGCCCTGGCTGATGAGGCCTCTGTCAGCATGAGACCATGGGAGGTCCAGTCCCACCAGCCAGTTCCAACCCTGCAGCCCCAGCTGCTCTTTCCTGTGACTGCACCCAATGTCTTGTCCTGCTCAGAGGCCTGGCAATGGTCCCCAGGGAAGCCATATCCCCTGCTACCTTAGAACACCTGTGCTAAGGCCCATGGACTTTGACCTTACCCAGGGCCAGTGGGGGATTTTGTTATGAAGCATGAATAGCAAGTCTATGATTGGTGGGCCTTTCCTGTCCTCCTTAACCTCTTCCGTACTTCAAGAGTTGATATGGGCACGCCAGAGGGCCAGGAGTGGCTCTGCAGTCTTCTTGTCCTCTGTGTCCTCACACCTGCCATGTAATTGGTTCTCAGTAAGTGTCACTGAACTAACTCCTCAAATAGCTGGCTTTAATCAAAATTATGCCACATGTCACCTAGGAAAATGACCAGAAGTCTCTCTGCAAATGGAATCTGCCACCTCCCACAGGGCATTGCTGAAGATCGGAACACACATGAGTCCACACAGGATGGCCAGTCTTTCTGAAGCAACTTAGATTTGATCTATAATGTTGAGCTATGAATTCATCAAATGCTTCAATAACCTGAAAAGCGAGTCCTAGTCCATTAACTGGTGATGAAACTGTAGCCCATAGCTGCTGAGGATGGAAGCATCCCTGGTTTACCGCACACAGTGTGGAGCAGAGAGGCGGACCTAGCATGTGCTTCACGCTCTCGAAGTTCATGTCCCTGGCCTCAGGAAAGGCTAGCAAACTGCCCAATAATAAGTTTGCACTCTTCTTGTCAATGCATCGCTGCTCACAACAGTGACTCTATTCCCCAGCTACACTGAAGGTCACCCAGGCCCTCTGTCCCCTCCTGCCCCACAGATCAGGTGGCTTTCTCTCCTATTTCCCAGAGAAGACAAAACCAGCCCCTCCTTGAGGCTCATGCGAGGGCTGGCCTCTGCTCTGAGGCAGAAGCAGTGCCCACCTGGGCTCCTCTCCTCTCCTGCATGTTGCCTCCTTGAGGACCTTGCAGTCATTGAATGTGGTCTACAGTCCTGAGGGACAAGCTGGGGAAGCCCAGACCAACACAACACTGGAGTCCATGGAACGTCAGGGAGAAGCATGGATCCAGCTCTGTGTCTGCCACCTGATGAAGCTCAGTGAGTGTGCTCTCTCCTATTTCTGCACTGGTCCATCAACCTGTACCTGCATCAGGAAGGGAGGAGGCTGGCAAGCCAAAGGGGGTGTTGTTCCAACGGGATTTCCCAGAGAAGAAGGAAGCACATAGCAGAGACCAGGATGAGGCAAGTCCTCCCTGACTCAGTTCCCCATGTCCTCTCCGCCTGAGTTATGTCCCAGATGTGTAGACTAAGCAAAGAATGAGTGGAAACACAATCTCCTGTTTATTCTCAAAGCAATCTTGCAGCTTGAACTAATTTTTTTAATAAAGGTTTGCATGAATCCAAATATAAATGAGAAATGGGTGCAGCTTACATGTGTATGGTAAAAGTGTGTGTGTGTGTGTGTGTGTGTGTATGTGTGTTAAAATTCCATTCCTATGACACCTTTTCTTTTGCCTCATTGTTCTTTTCTTCTGGCTTTTATCAGATATGATTTCTTATTAAAACTCCATCTCCTCTGCTCCTTCTTGTTTTCCACTCTGCTCCTTTCAGATTTTGAAGAAGTGGAACTTGAAAAGTAGGAAGTAAATGCTGGGCTGCTAGGCAGGGACGTTGCCTAACAGCTCACATTTACAATAGCCTTTGTTTTACATTCTCTACATGTTAGGGTTACCCCACCTAACATAAATCAAGATGTTCTTACAAATATGACCAGTATATTCTTTTAAATTCAGTACATGGAGAAATACCACTAATACCAAGTGTTGACTTAAAATACTTGATTTATGCAGGGATAGGGAAAGGCTATTATTATATTGAAGTTGCGTTCAGTGAGGTACATACACACAGAGTTTGTATATCTGTAAAATACACTGCAACATAACTTTGACAGTCGTGTTCAGACTAAACACACACGAGAACATCACACTGAGAGTCTCTGTGTGTATTAAAAAGAAAAGCAATTCCTGAGGATTCTTTTTCCTTTCCTAGCCATAAAGTCCCTGAGAATTCGTAACACATTCTGGTTCAGAGGGATAAAACATCTAGATGAGCATTTAAAAGACCCCAAAATTAATTTGAATTATGCTGAGAGATCATTTGGAAATTATAGGTGATTAAGGAACTAAAAATATCTAATTAATAAGAAATCGGAGGCATCTGACAGATTTCCCAAAACCTAAATGTTGTTGTTGAAGAAGAAAGCATAAAGGTTTTTGCTGTTGTTTTGGTGAAGTTTTGTAGATCATTAAAAATGGTACAGATTTTGCTTTCTAAAATCTGTTTTGAATAGGGTATGTGTGCAGTAAGTCACACTCCTGTGCCCTGTGGGGCTGGTGCAGGACGGAGCCCACCTTACTCGTGTTTCTTGTCCCTTCCCTACCTCCTCTCCCCGTCCCTCTCTCTCTTAATCACCTTTCCAGCTGAGAAAGATCTGTCTCCCTCACTCCCTTTATCTATTTTTTATTTTGCTCTGTATTTATTATTTGGGTTTCTCAGGTGAGAGAAACACGTGGTAGTTAAGCTTGTGTGTGTGATTTAAACAAGTGATTATTTGATTAGCCTAAAACACAGGCAAATCAGGGCTTGATTTTTTAAAAAATATACACAGTGTAGATCTCATTCATTTGGATGTGTTAGTCTTCAGTGGTCGTTTGAACAAGGCAGAGACAGCTGTGGGCTGGCAATTTATTGCTAACACTACTCATCACTGTGCCATGAAAGAATTGGGCCTTTCTAGTTTGCCCACAGGCACTCACAAAAGGCCGCTTTTATCTTTATAGAGCACTTGCATGTTACAGATGATTTTAAATAGAGTTGGAAAGGCTCAATTTCTTATGGAGTTCAAAAAATCACTTTATGTTCTGTCAAGTGTTTACACAGAAATAACCACGGTAGTAGGCTGTTAATTAATTATAGCTTCTCTTATCACCAAGGGAACAGCCAACAACAAATAACAGTGTCTTCCCATGTCTTAGTCCAAAACCAAGCCCGATTTTATTATTGCTATAGTAACTCTGCACTAGTTTTTGGAAACGATCTAAATCTTGTTCAGCAAAGCAAAACAGTGATGTGATGTTCCCCACTGTTTAAGTTCATCTCAGAGTTCAGGGCAAGCTCCTGGATCTGCAGGCCTCAGGAGCAAGGCGAGTGAAATGAAAGGGAATGGGAAATGCGGACAGCGGAGATCTGCACCTCTGCAGTTCGCTCAGGAAACAGCTGTCCTTCTCAGTGCTGCGCTAACCCCAGCGCAGCCTCACCACCTGGCTGCTGTCTCCACTCAAGACTCCCCCAGTCCGGCTTCTGAGCCACAATCCACTGAACAGTTCTCCTCGTCCTCATTGCCCACCTGGGAACATGTCTGATTAATTGCATCCCAGCCTGATCACTTCTCATTCAACACCTGTTCAGA
Source organism: Dinomys branickii (assembly GCA_004027595.1). Taxonomy (NCBI): domain Eukaryota; kingdom Metazoa; phylum Chordata; class Mammalia; order Rodentia; family Dinomyidae; genus Dinomys; species Dinomys branickii. The sequence goes on along the minus strand of PVLD010015461.1, from coordinate 813 downwards.
GCTAATCAAGCTCCGGACAAATGACATGCCCCGAGACGACCTATTGCAGAAGAGCTGCTATTCAGAGGGAGATGATAGGCGAGGCTCGTCACAGGGGATTTACACCAGGAGCTGAGATTGAAAAGTTTCTCTGTCAAACCAGTACGACACGGAGACACAGAATTTCCACACAGAAATACATGCTGTCTTCCAAAGACCCGGGCCTGTCTGTGGTTTTATTAGGAATATGTTTTGTGACTCAAGAAAACAAAGTTATACACAGGACAAGAAATATTTTAATGGCCGATACAGTCCTTCTTTACTCTGAGCTACTGAGAGTGATGGAACCTTTTCTTTTTTTATTTTAGAAACATAAAAGTACAAAAACATATTGACAGACACCAATTATCATAAAAAATAGTACAATCACAACTAATCTATAGACAAGGTGATATGATCTCAACAGTGGTTATTGCTTTATCCACTGATATCTTCGAATTGTAAATGTATGAACCCATATACAGACATGCAAATTTAGTCAGACAGTTAATCCTCTCAACAACAGAAAAAACACAAAAACCAAAAATCCAAAGACAAGAAACAAAACAGGCAAACAACAACAACAGCAACAACATCAGCAACAACAACAAAAAAACACCACTTGTTGCTGCTTTACATATTGATATCTTCGAAGTGTGTGTTCAGGATAACACATACAGACATACAAGATTAATCTAATATCCTGTCATCGATTATTGCTTAGCATTAAGTGATATAATACAATAGTAGAACCATGTTAGCCCTCCTGCATATATGTATATTCATATATATTCA